>JAOBRC010519899.1:0-11441 GCA_027575255.1 Scolionema suvaense | reverse complement strand
ACCATTTCCGAGGGGGGGTGTAGACCCCCCCTTTACCGTTCGTACCCTAGTTTTTAGCGTTACCGACGAAGGGTTAAGGCTGAAAACGTTGCATTTTAGTGGCAGCGCAAGTAAGAAAACATTATATCTTCCGAAATTTGGATTTTTATGAGTCCCAAAATATGGAAAAAATTCGGAATTTACCCCCATATTTTGAATCCCCTGCGGCATGAATTTTTTCAAATCAGACATATTCTGAAAAAGCTCATTGAAAGCTATCATTTAAGCCTAAAATCGTTGAAAACGGATGAACAGACGTGAAATAAGAGCCAAAAAGCCGAAAATTTGAAAAAAGTGACATTACCCAGTGTCACTAAACGGCCACGTGACAGCCTCCTGTTGTAGGTATGATGACGAAATTTGCACCAAAAGATGCGCAAGTAAATTCTGTTCAGACGTGCAAATTGGCAGTAACAGCTTCAGCCGTTTTTTTGCAGTAAAAAATCTTCGACTAGAGGGGTGGAACCACCCCTCCTTGTTATGTTAAAAGGTTGCAGGTATTTCTAACTTGTGACTATGTTTTATTATAAAGCAAAAAACTTACAGGCATATTTACGCTCCAATTTTCGAAAAACTTAAGCATGATTCAAGCATACGTTCAAGCTGGGAACGTGTTTTACCAGTAGCTATTTTTTTTAATAACGCTGTGTCATTTTGACATAAGTTCTAAATAGTGAGTTATAATATTGTGAATGTGGCAACTTTTTATGTTGTGTCATCTTCTAGAGTCAGAGAAACTATGTTCTCGTGATTCAAAACATCAACAAACTGTAAAACACATTTGAGCATACTTCAAGTTGAGCTGAAAATACCTGATGAAAAAGGCGTATAGCGTCAAATCTCGAACAACAACAACAACAACAACAACAAAAAATTCTATCAAATTGCTTCTTACTTGACTCGATCGAGTCTCGCTTATATCACGCATTAGAACAACCAGAATCAACAACACGACCAGAGAAAGAAGCTCCCGTACTGCTTGGGGAAACGTGGATAAAGGTTGCAGTTGTTAATGAAATAAGCGACGACTCTCAAGTCAACTTCTTACTAGCTAATCCGCTGGCTTATGTTGTCAACAGAAGTTACTTGAAGAAGTAGGGTACTCTACTGAACAAGGATACATAAAGAGAAGAATGATTTGTATGCATGGGGAAATATTCTAGCCGACAGACATCGGAAAAGAATCACCGCAAGATAAAGGATTGCTTTCTGCACGTTCATCCTGCTTTACCAGTGAAATGTGAAATTTGAAACTGCTTTTTGCTGCTCTTGATGTACTATGCATTACTTTTCGTGTTTTACGATACAATGTCTACTGCATGGTTTGTTTAGAGAGCTCTTGTGGGTTAAACTTTGCTCAGTGTAATCTTTGTTTTAGGATATGAAGTGGAGTTTTGTAGAGAAATAAATCTGGAAAAACATAATCAATTTATGCCACGTCAGCGAAAAAACGGTATATGTTAACCTAAAAGTCAGGGAAAAAATGCACTATATTTGTTTAAGTCAGGGAAAAAATTGAGCGAAACCGGTAGGAACCCTGCAACTGTATTTGACAATTATTGAGAGAAAATATACTTGAGGTATGAATCTTCAATTACCGTTATTGAAATCTTCTACGCCGGCAAATGATTCTTGCCTGGATGTTTTTCAAAAGAACAGATTTTTGAACGGTGCAGATCGAAAATGATAGATTTTGAAAAGAAGCGAATTTCCTTCAATACATTTTTTTACTAAATTAACGTTAAGAATGACTTGACATGTAGTTGTGAACCTGTGATATGAGGTCAAGGAAATAGTATACTATAGAAGATAGATATGCATACGAAAAGGCGCATATGTATTGTCGACGGTGCCACTTTACACAAGTAATTCGTCATGTCAACCACCATAAAAATATATGCATCAAAGATATATACGTAAAAAGGGGATACCGTAATTATCTGAAAGAGCGCCCCGGCTTAAATGAGCGCCCCTCCTGACCGCTGGGAAATTTTATGAGCGCCCCGGCTTAAATGAGCGCCTCTCTCAAACCTGGAAAGGGGCGCTCATTTGGAAATTTGTTGTGTATGATGTACACAGGCGCTTACTCAGATAGTTTCTAACAGTGGTGAAGAAGAGAAGAATTATCTTCAGTCGGATATTCTTTTTTTTTGCTTTTTTATAATAAGAAAGTTGCGAACACAATTATTTTTAAAATGTTTACAGTTATTAGTACCCTACTTTGCATTTTTTTGTAATGAGCGCCCCGGCTTGAATGAGCGCCCCGTCTGACAAATATGCTACTGTCAGGTGTTAAAATGTTGCAATATCAAATGTTGGCAGAATTCGCTTTTTTTACAATACAGATAAGCATGAACACTTCGGAAATTATTTTTTTTCCATTCAGGTCGGGAGGAAACGAAATCCGAAATGGCGTTTTGCTATTGACTCACAATTAGCATGTTTCGAGGTTGCTTTATTCCGCAGAATTTCGATATCGCAAAATTCTAATGTCTGCTGTTCAATTGTCAAAACGGCTCGGTAAAAAATTTCTGCACGTAGAAAAAATAACCAGTTCATTGCATAAAATAGCAAATACTATGTGTTCAAATTCAATAAAAAATTGTTTACCATTATAAAATGTCAAACATTCATCAACTGTATCATAAATTCATTTATACTGCATTTACCATAATAAAGGCTAAAGGAAAAAATATAACCAGATAGACTATTATATCGATACGGTTCTGTAATTTTCCATAGTGTTCAAATGAAACCAAGACAAATACAAATTCCGACTTCTTTGTCACAATCCCAGACAAAATAAAACCTTGAAACATTTCTCCCCCTTTTCCACCGTCAAATGTCGAAAAAATAGAGAATTAGCCCCAAAGCAGCTTTTGCTGTTCAGTGCAATATTGCAGAAGTCTTAACCCTACTAGACCCCCGGGGGGGGGGTTACTAGTTCCCCCCTTCCACATTTTTGATTATTGCTCCAGAACCGCTGAGGCAAAAGCCATGAAACTTGATGAGTTTGTCAGAAATTTGTCTGAGGGTATTTTGGCCGTTAAGGAAATTTTCCTGGTACCTGCTGCGCGCTGACGTCAGCATTTCTCTGCAGGGGATTATGGTTAAATACTGCATAATGTCATCATTTCTCGGGGCATAATCGTGTGTGTTTTACCCACATTTATCCCTTAGTTCCGATTTATTAACACTATTTACAACTTCCCCAACGTTCTAGAAGCGTGACAACTTGTGACAATCGATTTTCAGAAGTATTTTGAAATTTCGGAAATTTTTTGAGATGAGGCAGGTGTCTTTAAGACATGATAACGTCAGCATATTAATTAATGACCACCTGCTGATGTATTACCATGGTAAAGTGTGCATGGCATAACTAAATCATCGCACCCACTATTTTCAACCTCTGTCATTGAACCAAGGAGGAACTTCCTTGACTAAACACAGTAGGAATTTCAGGATGAGCAAACATAAAGAACGACATATTTCGCTACCATTGACGCACGTAGGTACTAACACGACGTAAAACAAAATTTCCAGATAAAGGGAAGTAAGCTAAGAGACTTCACTACCGCAGAACATTAACAAAGACTACCAGAAAAGGGCAAGATACAACTGATTGGCAAAAAATATGCAGCGGTCCCAGGTTAAGATCACTACACGTTTTATGATTGGTGCTGCTTCTTCATGATTCAAATTTATGGATACTGCTGTTTTAAAACCCAAATTTAAAGGCAGCAGATAAAATGAAGCCAGAGTAGGTAAAGAATTCCTTTACTAGATGTCGTACAAATATATACAAATCATGTCGTCGGTAACCAATACTTCGTCAGACGGATACGTAAACCTTAGTACACTTTCGTGCCCAATCTTCCTGCAATTGTTCTGCATCAGGAGACTAGAAATAAGAAAAACAAGAAATAAAGTTTTTTACTTGCATCAGAATGGACTTCATTAAAGACCAATTTCCACAAAAGCGAATAGTACCGCCCGCAAAAAGCTTTTTCGAAGGACATTTTCTCGCTTTAGTATAGTAAAGCGATAAAAGTTCTGTGAAGTCCACGCCGCAGCTAAAAGAAATGTATTAAAATCTAATAGACCTTTCCACTAATCATCATCATGCAATGCATTGTGGGATGGCCAGGGGAGCACATAAAAACTATTGTCACAGTGAAAAAAGCGATTACCTTGCGTAATTACCTATTTTGCAATCACATTTTAATTAAGTCAACGCTTTTATAACTTTAAAATGATCGTTTGTAAGTTGTCAGCCACCATTACAGAGATGTTTGCCACCTGACCATCCCACAATGCATTGCATGATGATGATTTGCAATAAGGTTAATTAGATTCCTATTGTTTGCTTTCAAATGTGCTTCACCTATATAGTAGACCTGGGCGAAAGCATTTGCTTTGCCCAAGGAAGTAGTTCCTTGCTTTGCCGTAAGATTTGCTAACTGGAACTTCTGGCTAACAGTTGCCTATCTCATGTTCAAATCAGCTCAAGATTCAAACACAACTAAATACAGTATAACTGAAACAAATTGGCAAACAGAGAAGAAGACCACGAGACAACTATTTCCAGTATCAAAGCAAAGGTCCACCCAGACGACTAGTTTGCGCCAGATATTTATTTACGACACCCTGTTCTAGAATACCACATTATTCTGGTAAGTAATATACTACTATAAGAAATATTGCAAGTAACAATGAACAAATAAGCAGAGAATATCAGGCCTATCACATCAGGTGCAGTATTAAGAAACAAGGGCTGGGATTGCTGTGGGTTCGATACGTATGTGTAGCTAATCAACTATAAAATATTCTTCGGTTTTGAATAAACGCCCCCCCCCCCGCTTATTCTTCTTTGAAATATTTGTTGACCCCCCGTTTTTATCAGGGCCCCCCCTTAATTTTTTCTCACTTTTAAGTGCCGTGCAATTCTGATGTGACGCAAGTTTTCCAATGTTTCTTGTTAGTTTTATACTCATATTTGAATGTTTTCATACTCATATTCGAGTGTTTTCAGAAGAACATTTTCTTTTTTGATTACGCACACTCTAAAATTAGAGCTGATAACTATTGAATTAGAGAAAACCAAGTATTGATAGAATTAAGTAAAATACGATTTTACTCTATTTTCCGACCACTGATATCCCCCCCTTTTTATTAATTGTGGCAAATCTTCGGACCCCTCGTTTATTAACAACCACCCCCCCTCCCCCTATTATTCGAGTATATACAGAAGCGTTTTTGTGATAATGTGTACCCGCTAATGAAGGATGTGCCGCATGTAAGCTCAAACTGTTTCCTTAACTCTACAAAGGTTGAGTGTGAAGGACAAATAGGCCCGCGCCAATAAACTTTAAAAACAATGTTTAAAGCACAAAAGAAAATGCATTTTCTAGCCATGAGGCGTGAAACATACATGATGATGTCGATGTTGTTTCAAAAAGGTGCGTCAGAAAAGTTGTTCAAAGTACTGTGTCTAGTACAATAATCACTTACCTCACTTGAACTACGCTAGACTTGTTTAATCCACCAGGGCTTACAAATTTGCCACGATTCAGGAACATGAGACTTTACTGCCCCTGATCGGAGTGCTGACTGTGTTGGTTGAGTTTGCTGTGATGATGTTGGTGTCATGGAATGAGAAGAAGACGGTCCAGGTCCATTTTCAGCTGGGACAAAACAATATCGAAGAGTATGACGATAGAAGACAGGATCGATGAGCTGTATCGTTGCCACTCATGGAATGTGAAATCAAGAATATCACTCTAAAACTTCTGTTCTCAAGACTGACAAATCTACGCCATTTCTCAATTTCTTCAATGCAATAATGACAAACGTGTTGAAAATGAATGGAATCTACATCCAACATTTTTCAATACAACATGCAATTAAGCAAGAGCGATTTTCTCAACATGAGATCTACAGCTGACTCTCAGTAACTAGGATACTCGAAAACTCGATATGTTGGTCCTATGAACACACCAATTCAATTGAAGCCAAAACATCTAGATGCAGTACAATTTCCAATTTGCGCACATTCAAATTAACGAACAGATATTTTGTCAGCACAGATCTGTAGCATCAACAGAGACTTACGTCTCGTCCGCTCAAACCAAAGTTGCCCAAGTGATCGTGGCCACAAGAAGCTGCAAAATTTTTGAACACCAGGCACAAATGACGAATGTTTTCAGCTTTCTTAGATTAACAAGATTTAACAAAATTAATTGTAATAGCGATAAAAAATAATCAATCGCTTGTACAGATTTGCTCAAGTACACGACTTTTTTTTATAAGCAACTCCTTTATAAGCAACTGAACTGAAATCAAAAAATCATTAAGCATCTTCAGTTCTGGACAGCCATGGCACATAAGCAACTTTTTCATAACTGTATTGCATAAAAATCTTTGTGATAAAAGAAATTCAAAGCATTTAAAAAGAAATGCACACACCCTTGTATTGTGATGAGTTTTTTTCACTATAATTTTAAAAATACACATTTGTATTCCTTGCCTTTTAAATTTTTAGTTTCTCTTTTCTTCTGCTGACATGAACACCGAAAAAAAGATTAAGCAACCGTTATGCAACTTCAGCATTAGAATTTGGCTGACAAATAAGCAACTTGAGAACTGATCATAATGCTAAGTTGCTTATAAAAAAAAATCGTGCATTTCAATTGCTAGTGTTCCACTTTGTATAATAACTTCTGATTTACTTTGGAGAATGTGGGGAACTTTTAAAAACTTCTCCGGCGCTCCCTGCCTCCCCTCCCCCATCCTGTTACGGCGCTGTGATGTCCTGAATTTCTCAAAAAACAGTTTGAAAACATCCCTTTTACTCCATTAATTTCTACCGAATTTTCTCTTTGTTTGAAAAAATACTGGCAGTTTTAACATAAAGCAACAATAGAAGAATAAGTATTTGAAATTACTCACAGTGATGTGCCATGTTTGAGTCTGGAACCGTCCCCGAAACGTGAATTACGTTGAAATGTATATCACCACTCACATATGTTCCTACATTCCCGTTGATGGTAGTTTTAAAAGTAGTACCAGTTGAACTTGAAGAGTTTGTTTTATTGCAGCTAGCCATGGTCACGTGTTCACAATTTCCTCAGACGTGCTCTTATGAAATCCTGAAGAAGAATAACACAGGACGATGTTTAAGAACATCCTTCGTGTATGTAGTGGATTGAGAAATCATTGGCTGCAATTTCGAATCCGAGGTAACTCACAAATATACAGAGTTTTAGTATGGCACGCAAAGCTCATCAAAAGCTAGATACGAAAAAAGAAAATATGCAGGCATTGTGGAGAACGCTTCGAGGGCGACAAAGCAGGATTCAACTTGAACAGGATCGAACAGTTTTATGGAAAAGAAAGGAAAGCGAGAATGAGAGAGAGAGTGCATTATAAAGACAAAATCAGTTAAAACACGGAAAAGTAGATTTTGAGAAGAAGGAATAGCTACGTCAGAGTACGAACGCAAGCATTAGCTTCAGTATCAAAGAGAAACCAATATTTTTTAACACATACACGTTTCCATTTCAATAAGAAATTCATTTATAAGAAACAGTCTCTTGAACTGATTAAGGAAAAGTGATGTCTGAAACTCATGAACTATTTCAAATTAGATGCACTTGCCCACATACGAATCACAAACACAACAGTTTTCGTGCTGGCTTTCATGCTTTGCTTCATAGGTTAATTATATATGACTTGGATGCATCCTTTTATTGGTTGCCTTCTTCGCAAACGTTTCATATTTTGCAAATCCAATAAAGAATATTTTCGTGTAACATCTCAAGAATTTTTAAGCCTTAGAATCCGAAAGACGCCAAAGTGCGTTCTGATTATAGGATCACCTTTGGTGCGCCATAGAGTGCCACCTGTTGAAATTTAGAAGTCAAAATTAAGGACTGTTTTAAAGAACAGACCATTATGCGTCGATTGAAACTAAGTTTGTTGCTCTAGCTACTATGGTTCAGGAGTTATGACCTTTAAAATTGTCAAAAATGAAATCAATTGCTTGATCATCTTTTCAGGCATTACGAAGTCTAAGGGTTGAGAATACTTTGTTTCTGCGAAGAGTGCTTGCTTTCTTATAAAAAAGAACGCGTACATATGATTGCTGAGTGGAATAGACTGACTTAAACTGCTTCACCGAAAATATGAGAATGGCCCCTAAAATAGACATGGCCTGACAAAATTCTTGTTACGTATTGTCATCATGCTGTCATAAATTTCCGGAAGCTCATTCCATTCCTTGTAAAGGTGTGCCTTTTAATCCTCATGCTTAGTAATGCTCTTTTCATCACAATATTTTAGATTTTTGCCGACTTTTTGTAAATGTCAAATGCAAAATCTACTAAAAGCTCGATTCACACTATCTTCTACTTGTACTTTGCATGACTTGCATTCAATTGACTGACCTAAAAAATATTCTGGTCAAAAACTAATTCGCAGATCATCTTCTTCACAAGTGCATCAAGTAATATCTGAATGGTAAGTTGTCTACATCAACTTCCCCATAACCTATCCTGACCGATCCTCTTGGAGTTGCTCACTCTCTGCCTTATATTGCGAATCTGTTCAGTATTACACAACACCTTGTTGTTCCTATATCAAAACAGTGCAGAACTTCCGGAACAGATCTACCAGTATTGAGGATCATTTATGTAATCATACTTGGCATACAAAGTATCACAATTATCTGAAGATCTGCGGGAAGATAGTTGTAAGCAAAAGTATTCCTACTTCCTCCATTTTAAATTCTGCTCTGACCGTGGATATCTGTTTTAGAGATATCTATTAGAAATTTTACCCTATCTGTAACAGTGTTGCCATATGGCAACAGAAGATCAGAGTTAACATATTTATTTCTGCGTTTTAATTCCCACGTCATCGGACGAATGTGAACTCCGTCAAGCCTTAAGCACAAAGCAAAAGTCAGCTGTCAGGGATAAACCAGGGCAATTAATCACGCAATTTGTGCTCTGGCAAACAACACCAATTATGACGTACAGGAAGCTGCTAATGAGTATTTGATTGGAGATTTGTTTGCCTTACAGGGACTACTTCGCAAAGTACTGGCCAAAATTGGCAGAAACAGAAGGTGAACACAATACATATGAAGTAATACAGATGAAGTAATATATTGCCATGTGAATTGGACATCGGACAATTATTTTGTGGATGTGAAAGATAACCAGCGGGGATAAAAGTGAACGGAACGGACGATTTAGGATTGTAGGATGCAGGTTTGAGTGACAACAAAGGTTGATGTTATGTAAAATGCGTTTATGATTTTGAGTCATGACGTTGACTCTTGCTTTCTGTATTTTGTTTAGCTTACTTTGCGCATATAGCTCATCTGCAAAGAATTCTTGGTAACATGTTGTTTTGATAAACATGGTTGTAAACAAAGATAGATGTTCCCTTCCTTCCAGAATGTCTAAAAGAAAGTCTGTGATACGCAACTCATCGATTTTAGTTTGTGATAGAAACAATTCGGAGTTTTCATAGATGAGTGAAGGATCTGACAGTGATGGCAGAGATGTCGCAGAAGTAGACTATTATCCCAATTCCTGTGATGACGCTGCTGATGAGATTGAAGAGTCAATAGAACAGTTGGACCGTGAAGACAGAGTAAGGGAGACACAACTGATATCATCTGTGCCCTCAAACGCAACTGGTTCTGGAAGCTCTTCGAAACATGTCTACCGGTGGAGAAAGCAAGACACACTTGCAGCTGACAGGACGTACCAGGCCAGCTTCTCTCTCTATCACATGAGGAACTGTTGACTCCGTTAAAGTATTCCAAACAGTTTTTTTACCGATGAACTTTGCGTAGAAACAGCCGAGCAGACTAACCTTACAGTGCACTCCAAGGTACTTTATAGAATTAGGGACGCTTATTAATTATCGGAGTTTTTTCCGACCCCACTCCCCCAGGGCATATTCCGACGCTCCGCTTACAAATTCCTTGCATCGCTTACTTTTGTTCTCCACAGGACTAAAATTTCATGCTTCTTCTGGTTCTTGGAATTGACACATTTTTTGTGATTAGAAGGTTTTTTTTAAAAAAAAGTGATTATAACTATGAGGTGTATCTTGATATAGTGTTACTTAAGACTGACCATGTTAACAGACCCCAGAATTGATGTCTTCAAGGATTTTCGAGATTTTTAACATTTTTGACCTCCGACTTACTAAGACTCCCGTTTATGTACTTTTATGTAATTTCCGACTCCCTACTATTGATACCCCACTTCTATAAGGCACCTTGGAGTACAGTTCCTCCAAAACGCATCAACACAAGTTGTGGTGAAATATTCTCCCTGATTGGCATGATGATGAAAACGGGCGTGGTCAAAGTTCCATCTCCAAGATCCGCCCTAACCTTTAGGGCTCTGGAATGGCTCAGCGGTAGAGCGGTCCGGTAAGGGCTCAGGAAAACCTGGCACTGAGTGACAGTGAAGCGATGAGCAGCAGAGCACGAATCTACAATGACTTCACACATTTGCAAAAAGTGTTCAGTCTGTGGCTAAGTTGGAAATGCACCTGACTGGTCATGAACAACACACGCATTTCTTGGACAGCTGGTCTAACACAATTGACTTGATGCTCTAGCTCCAAGGTAAAGGAATTTTGGCTGTTGGAACCATGAGCGCCAATCTTTTTTGTTGAATCGCACTCAGCATTGCAGAAGTCAGGACGAAAACGTCATGACTACCCAATTGGCAGAAATTCGGGCACCGCAGTGTTCAATTAGGTGGACAATAATGTGGTACAGCTAGCCTCCAAATTTGTTGCAATTGGTGTCGCGTCAAGGTGTGATAGTCCACAGCGAGAACATGTTGATTTTCATGTTGATGTTCCGCGTCCCAGTATTGTGCTTGAGTGTAACAAGATTATGGGTGACGTTGACTTAGGTGACATGCTAATTGCTCTTTATCACACTCCTTGCAAGGCTAATCGATTGTGCATCAAGGTGTTCTGGCTCTAAGAAGACATGTGGAAGGTGAATGCTTGGCTTCTCTATCGATGACACCACAGCCAGCTTAGTCTCCCGAAGAAATATCAGACACCACTGCTGCAATTTTCAATGGAAGTCGGTGAGCCTCGTGTACATCCGAACAAAGACTTTTAGAGAAGGTCACGTGGAAGACCATTAAAACGTTGCTCCTTAGTTCCACACGGTCGTCTAACGGCTGCTCCAGCTCCTTACGACACAGACAATGTTGATAAGATGTCGCATTGACCCAACCTTCTAGATGATCGGAAGAATACGATGCTGCCTATGCACGATGACTACTTTATTGCATGAAAATTTCGCGGCATGAAAATTTCGCGGTCATTTTAATTTCGCGGTTTTTTCGGTCAAAATT
>JAOBRC010519788.1:0-11441 GCA_027575255.1 Scolionema suvaense | reverse complement strand
CTGCCGTAAATCATCCAAATAGCCCTCCGCCCTTGAAATATCCCCCTCAAATTAGCTCCTATGGTAAGATGGGAAATTTACAATTAACCACCACTATTAAGTGAGCCCCCATGGGGGCAAAATCAAATTTAAATGTGTTCGAAAATGATTGGGTTACTTGCATTAGCCTGCAATGAAGCTGCTATAAAACCTAAAAAAAAAAAAATTGCCAGAGATATTACATGTTACATTGTTTTATAAGTATCTGAATGAAGTCAGTACAAGATCATGCATCTGGAAATGCATTATTCTTCTGACACTATTTAAGATTTAATTCGCTCCTTAATTTGCCCCCTCCCCAATAACCAACCCCCTCCCCTGGATAAACGATATCCTTTGCTATCAAGCCCTATCCTCAACCCCCCTTTCCTTCCTAACAGCCCCCAAGGGTAAATTTTTGGACTCCTGCTTTAGTGGAACAGACTTGTAGAGTATGTCTGTCCATTCATCCTTCCATTTTGTCCATCCGTCAGCCGCTAACACTTTTCCCGGATAATCGCTCTATGAATTTTTCTGGTCAAGCCAGAGTTTTCAAAAAGTATTTTGTTTGGATTGTGGGTGGAAATTTATGCCCCAAAATGGCGGTTTTTAGGTTCTGAGATCTTCTTCTGAGTATTTCAAGATCCATCCATTATTTTTTTGTAGTTTTTGATGTGAAACTTTGGAGCCGTACTAGTTATCTTACAGCCCATGTGCCATACCTGGGAAAACTCTCGTTCTAATACGGTTGGGAGGTAGTGCTCAAAAATCCTTATGCCTAGTCTCCACCTTGCTGCGTTATTATAGACGCACGTTAAGCGTAACACTGCTTGACGCCTAGCATCTGCGATAACACTGACACAATTTTGGTTTCGTGTCGGGACACTGACGCGCTGTTGATGCTCTAGGGTGTCGCCCATAAGACACTTACCATTACTTGTTTTTGTTGCTATTTGCTGCAGACACAGGAGGACAGGAATAGCGATTTTAAACAAACGAATTGTGCTGTTGATTGTGTAGCGAAAACTGGAAAAACCAAAGCAAAGATGAGGAGCCCGAAATGTTCTCCAAAAGTGCATAAATGGCACGCCTTTTCCGACTTCCTTTTACCTTTTGGACTTCTAGATACAATTATCTCATCACGCCTCTGACAAAGATTACTCACCAAACAAAGTGAGTCTTGTGCACCGTCTAGTGGAGACCAGGGTTTATAGTTTTTTCCAAATTATTTCTGGGATTCATCGTCAGTTTATTGCAAGTTTTGGTGGGAATCTTGTGAATGGGTCATGGGACATATGTGGGAAAACTCATGCTTTTTTCAGGATTTTTTCAAAATTTTTCAAAAATTCGTTAGTATTTTGCAAATTTCGATGTCAATCTTACGGAAAACACTACAAATATTATGAACTATGTGTCTTATCTGGGGATAATTTCGTCCAGCTTGCTGGTGACAATTTACGTCCAAAGATTTTTGTTGTTTGTTTTAAATATTTCAAAAATGGTTCATTGGTTTTCCATAAGTTTTGATGTGGATCTTAGGAGAGACACTACAAATAGTGGTATGAACCGTGTGTCTTATCGGAAGAAAATCTGGTTCTGCTTCCAGATCACAGTTTACATCTCGAAATGACTATTTTCAGGTTTTTCCAAATAGTTCAAGAACAATTGATTAGTTTTGGCTATTTCGGTTTGCATCTTACGGATAGTACCGCAAAACCATGTTTCATATGTTGAATAATCTGATTCGGCTTGTAGTTGGCAATTTAGGTCCAAAATGAATATATTCACAGATTTTTCAAAATATATGTCAAAAGTTGTTCATTTGTTTCTTGTAATTTCTTTGTTGTGAATCTCAGAGACAAGTTGATTATGTTGTGAACCATAGATGAGAAAACTTTCCATGGCCTTACAAGTGGCAATTTAACCTAAAAAGTAGCCATTTTCAGGGGTTTTTTTTAATGCTTTAAGAGCACTTGGTTAGTGTTTTGTAATTTTGATGTGAATTATGAGGGTAGCAGTGCTTATGTTACTATTACTCTCACCATGTTAGCTGCTATACTATTGACTAACTTTTGATAAAGAAAATTAGCCCAGTCCAATAATCCTGATAACATTCCTTATGTGGTTGAAATTGTCATTGTACAGAAATCTTTTGGTGGCAAGAGTCCGCCGACTCTGTTTACTTGTTTTGTATCAAATGGAATAGCTAATTAAATACACCTTGGCAAACTCCTGTTAGGCTTAGGTGTGGCTTGTTGGACGACAGAAAATGTTCGAAAATGGCAACTTCATGGGTTTTCAAAAGGTTTGCAAAAATTCTTCATCAGTTTTTTGTCATTTTTGTGTGAATCTTAGGGGCAACTCTGTACGTGTTATGAACCATGTGCCATATCTGAGGAAATCTTGTGTGGCTTGCGGGTGGCAGTTTACATCCAAGCATGGCTATTTTCAGAGTTTTTTTTCCAAATATGTCAAAGATGGTTCATCAATGCGTGAGTGTATTTTTGTGTCCTGTGGCCAACTTCCTTAAGAACTTGTTGAACTATTAGCTATCAACATTTTTCATAAACCATGGAAATGTTGACAGGGTTTGTTTTAGAGGGTTATATCTCCAAGTAATGTGATGCAGGCCTGCCAGAAATCAGCCAAAATAGCCTTGTCCTTGTCCAACACAATTCGCACATAATAGCACTTTTTCGAACACTTTCCCTTATTATAGAATTGTTGCTTGTTGCACGAGAGCGCACTGGAGCAGGAAAACTAGTTTGCTCAAATACTGGAGATGGTAATACGGAATAGCAGTTCTTGGTAAAGTTCACAGCACAATAGTTTTTTCTCTTTGTTTGATATGGCTGAGACAAAATGAGTGTCTAGAACATTTTTAGTACTTTGGCTTTCTTTATTCCTGTTATCTTTTGTTCCTTGAAGTAAAGTTTCTAGTAGTTAAAATCCATGGACAGAAATAAATGACCTTAAAACCCCCTGAAAATTCCTAGAATAAACAAAAACTATAAATCGTGTTACAGACTCTACTTCGTTGATTCAGCTTTCGAATGGTTCGAAGCATCATGTTGCAGTTAAGCAAAAGGTGTTGTAGTTGTAGTATGGTGAATTGATCTAAGAACATCAGATTTGTTTCGTTGATCTTGTCTGATCTACCTTCCGTGTTGCCATATACCTGGGTTATGTTGTTTTTATGAAGTGATATATATGTTTAATTACTTTTCTCCTGCATATAGGCTGAGGATGGCTTAAAACGACTTCATGTAGATGACATGAAATTCTCTCAAGGTTGGTTATTTTGAGTACAATCTTTTTTATCAAATGCCTTAAACTCAGGCTTCAGCCCTATCTCAACCTCAACTGAACACAATTATTACCAATGTTAATTCACTGTCTGTGCATGTCTGTAGCAGTGCTAATCAGCTATGATGGAATGATGTTAGCTGGTTTCTGTTAGATGATCCCTAGGAAGACAATTAAATTTGTTGAGCCAGATATCTCTCACTTTTTCATTGCTCTTGTTTTTGAGGGTAGGCCTCGTTTTTGGAGCTTCATGCGTGTTTTGACTCAAAGCATTACACTACAATTACTATTATTTTCTCTTGACCTTGTCCTCTTACTTCTACAGAGGAGAAGACAAGTGTCTAATATTAGCCTCTTGCACACTAGAGGTGCTGTATACAGTCATTAGGTTGGTATCAAAATGCTGGCAGAAATTCTTGGAAGACCTGGTCCTGCGATTTGTAATATTGTGTGTATTGCTTGAAATTGATCCAAAGTGAATGTATTTTGGATTAACATTTTAATGTTGTTTTCTTAAGTTTGATTTCTTCTTTCCCTGTAGTTGTTTCAATGGGATTCTCACCATCAGAGGCCCGATTAGCTCTGCGATCTTGTCAAGGAGATGTAACCATGGCTATTGATTATATCACTAGAAAGAGAGAGGTTCGTTAGCTGCTTTCTCCTATATACTTAGTGAAGTTGAGTCTGGCCAAAACGTGCAATCAGTAGATAAACTGAAATTCTGTAAACTTTTCACATAATAGGGCTGAGTCTAATACATCATGATATGCCTATCCTGACTCTTCCACGATAATATATTTAGCCTTGTTAAATATATGAGCGTCAGTACACAGCATCAGCACAGCATACACATGGATTGTGTACAATCTTAATCTGACCACACTCAACAAGCACCTGACAGACAAAGGACTTTTATGATCATGCTTGTTCCTTCCTGCTCACAAGTGAACTGATGAAGTGTGCTCCATGTTATGGATTAGCTTATCGTAAAATGTATCCTTCCTCATGAAGGGATGTTGGTTAAGCACTACCGTATTGGTAAAGGGTTAAATTAAGAGATCAAAACAGAGGATTTGTTTTACACAAATTTAGCTTATCTTTTCAGAGACATGTCTTTGTTGCACATAAGTAGCAGGCTATTTATTGCTGTTTTCATATCTTACAAACTGGCTAATCTGAAATTTCAGGCTGTTGGATCAGAGAGCTAGCAGTTACTTTGACTTCTGTAGATATTTCTGAAAATGACGGTGAGACCTTATGACTAAGCACGGAGTTTCTTGTATGGGTAAGATGTACTTTGAATCGCTCCTTACTTGAAACCAAAAAAAAAAAATTATTGGTAAATGACACCTGATGGCTTCGTTACTCATTTGAAAAACCTTAAGTACTTTAGTTAGTCAATGATTGATATCTGATATCTGGCTTCTTCTGTTAGGAAAAACAGCTTCGCAAGGAGCGAGAGAGAAGAGAGAATCAAAAGCGCAGGTCTGCAAAGAAGCATGGCAAAACTGCTGGAGGAGAGTTGTTAGTACTTTGTATATAAATGTCGTATTTTGGAAAGGTTTTTGCTTTGAACAAAACGTAGCTTGATTTTAAATTATGTAAGCACAAATATCGCATTTATAATGAGAGAAATATTTTCATTTATCTCTGCTGAAAATTTGCTGCAGCCTGTGTTAGATATTTCATGCAAAACTTTTCCAGAACACATCAGCCTTTTCGCAAAAAATAAACCTATTTGCAATAATAGCGTCTGGTTGGTGCTGGCAGAGGTACCTCATTCTGCATCTTTACTGCATTTTTATTTTTGTTATCAAGTTTCTGTTATTTAGTTGCACATATGGGAATATTCCTCTAAATATTTTCATTAAAGTAGAGATACTTTCGAAATTTAATATCCGGAAAGATGCTCCGGTTATCAATGCTGACCTCTTGCGATTTCTAGAATTAGAATTTACTTTCTTACCTGGTTCTTTTGCAGATCTCATTTTTATGAAATATGTTAGTATGCCATCAGGTTTTTTGAAAATCCTTCATCAGCTCTGTAAGATATCAGAACACATCGTGCAATAGAAGAATAGATGGCGATTTTTTTCTCGATGATCTGCTAAGTGTATTTGTTCTAAGAGCATTGTCTATTGTCTAGGATTGATGTCGACATTCTGAATCAGTTGAAAGAAATGGGCTTTCCTGAACAAATTGCTGTATCTGCCCTGCGACAAAGCAACAACGATTTAAACCAAGCTTTGGAGGTTGGTAGTAGTATAAGTCATGTTAGATTTTACAGATGTTGCTATCTGTTCTGTTTATATCCTTCACATTACTTGTGGGTTCTTTGCTAGCACTTTCCATGTCCTGATTTCTAAATTATGTCTAAATGCATGCCAGCATTGACATTACCAAAGATGAAAGGTTTCTGGATTTCCAGATTTTTTGTCAAGCTACAACAAATTCCGGATTTTTTTGTTGAGAAAAAAAATCCGGAATGTTGGTTACTACAAGAGCTGATACCTTGCTATGACACCAGCGGGACGTGTAGTGATGTATAATACTTCAATTTAGTCTCATTTATAGTCGATTAAGTATACCACATATGACTGAAGAGCGCTTGTACATCAGATGAAAATTTGTACAACTCAGTTTGCAACTGCTCTATCTTTGATGTGAGGTGCGATTAATAATGTAAAGTGATTTCATGGCACAGTATTGCCATCGGTAGGTTTATCCAATGGAAGAAACATGCAACAAAAACCGCGAACCATTTGTCACACACAAAGAAAGAGAGATCCTGCTCCTTTGCAAACTTGTTCTCTGTTACCATTATGACGGTTTGGTGTCACCATGACAGAGTGTCAAAAGAAAGAAAAAAAATTGCACTAACTTTCCAGGGGGTTAATGTTGATCCAACTGGATAAGAGCTGTTTTTGCTTATCCGTTGATGACCTGTGTTTTATGCTTTTGCCATGTGCTCAATCATTCGAGTTGGCACACCAAAATTTAATGCAGTTAGACGAATCATACGCAACTGCCAGTTTGGAGGATCAATTAGAAACAAGATGAAAGCTCTGGCTGATTCAAGATGGTTGATTTTTAAATTTGCTTCCCGGAAACGGCCAGCCAAAATGTTTGCGCAACAGGGACAAAATATTTAGATGCATTCTTCAAACTTCTAGAAGGATGTTGGGTTGGATGGCTATGGTTAGGTAGTGGCAAGTGACTGTTTAGTTTTGGGAAATCCCGCATTCACTACTTTAATGGACTACTTACAGGTATAGTTTTAAGCTAATTGTGAGTGATTTATATTGGTAGTAGTCGAAGCTTCACAACGCCCCCCTTAACCCCCAGTTGCATTTTCTTGCCACCTTTGGTGGCTTGCAGAAGCCCAAAAATTTCCGGCTTTTTTGTCGAGGACCACTTTCATCTTTGCATTACAGTATTAAGCAATTTTCCTGAACTCATCAGGTTAAAGATCCTGAACTACTTCAGCTACTAAGGTAACTGATAATGCTTCATTCTGTTTGTCCACAACTTTTTACATCTGAATTTCAACCATTGGTAGGGTATATCCTGCCGATGACGACCCTCTATACTTCTAGGTTCCAGGGCCTTAGTCTTATGCAACTGTTGTATTTTTTCCTGTCAACACGTGTGTGTGTGTGCTAGTTATGGTTCTCTGCCTGAGATTTTTGTAATGCAGATAGTTATCTGTCATTGGGAAGAAAGCGGTCATGCTGACCTTCCCTTGGCATAGAGGTCTCCTTAGGCTTTAGAATGTTTCCTTGTAACTGTTGCAGCCATGTACAAAAGGTTATGTTGGGCTCACCCACTGGTAATTGGTCTTCAGACTTGGTTCTGTTTTGAGTTGCACTGCAGCCTCTCTGTACACTTATGAAATGCTCCCTTTGATACTCCATGATCAGCAGATCATTCGATACGGTAGATATTTCAGTGGGTGTTTCTTGACTGGTGACTTTTGTCACCAGCATCTGCCCTCTGTAATGTTCCCCAGTTCCACCCAACCTCACCTAAGGACACTTTCCGGCATTGTTATTCGCATTTAACGTGCTTGGTCACTTGTGGCATGTGAGCATAGCATGCAGTTTTCGACATGATTTTTGGTTGGTGCCACTCTCAAGTTGACCTGTTTTGTATGCCTTTTCATTTTTGCTTTGTATTCCTCCAAACTTAATTGTTACTGGATGGCTAAATTGCAATATTAAGTCTGTCTTGTTTGCAAACTATTATCTTTCTGTCAATTTATCAGTCCCTAATTTCCTTCACCTGCCAAACCGGTTGCTCTTCCCTACCTGTTGCTCATCCCTACCGCTTGCTCATCCCTGCCGCTTGCCTCCCTCATCATTCAGGTATTATGTTACTGCTGTTGCCGGCATGTTCAAATAGAACTCCTAATCCTGATATGGATTTTGAACTGAGGATTTCATTGTGATCATCTTATCATCTGTCGCCCACATCACTTGTGTAAAACAGCACAAGTGTCGCTATTTTTTATTCTCTGCTGCATTGGCATGCCAGGTCCTTGTTGCAGTTCTTGGTCTTTAGGCTGCTCTATACACCCAGCTTCTGCTCTCAGCTAATTTTTCCAATTTTATCAAAATACTTGTAAATGTATTAAAGCAGTTTTTTCTAAAACTCGAACAGTAATTCAGAATGACATACTGAGCAATTGATGGGCATGTGCGTGCATGCTCATGAAGTCGGAAATCTTTACGATTCATGCCGGGCCTGGTTTATGACATTTCCTGCTTTTTCGGCTTGTTTTGTTTTCCCTTTTTTCATGAGGGACATTTTTTTCAAACACATTTGAAAGTGGACAGAATTTTATTTTGGTATAGAAATCACTGAACTATGCTCTGCTTTTTATGTAGATCAGGTGTTTCGAAAAGCTTTAAAGACTCTGAACTTGCATTAACTGATACATTTATTCACTCTTTCTTTTATATTCCTTTTCTACCAACAGATTTTATCTACTTTGAACAAAAGGAGCGTGTTTTCACTCTAAGATATCTGTTCTTTACTGTTTCAACTTGGACGATATACGTATAGTGTTCTGTATATGTTACTTGCAGTGTAATCTCTGATTTCTGTATAATTATTGCCAGCTACAAACTCACAATTTTCTTGCTGAAGTCTCATCTGGGTTGAGCTAAACTGCGTTTAGGATAGTGTTTTCTATTCCATTATTCATAGTCCTTGCTTGGTATTTCAACACTTCCCAGGTTTCCTTTGAGTTGCAAACTCTCCCAAAGTAACATCGAACCCAAATTTATCTGACCTGAGAGCTGATAGAGAGACGCTTGGCTTGATGCCTTCATTCTGTGCTGATTATATCATCGCATTCTCAATCATGCGTCATTATATCAGATGAGCCGTTTGACACCAAATGTTTTACGGTATCTGAGCTCGTATCAGTCACACTTGGTGGAGGCTTAATGCAGTTGATAGACATTTATGTATATCTAATTTACAAACCCCCTAGTCAAAAATGCATTCATGGCAAGAGCTTAAAAGGGAACAATGGTCAAAAATGAAGTTTTAACAGGTGATAAAACATGACATGGGATTTCCCATCAACATCACAACAAGAGCTTGCTTAGTTCTGTAGATATTTGCTCTCAAAGTCAAGCAGCTACCATCTTGATTTTTCATGATGTCATCAAACTACGTTGCTAAACATTGCTATTTCCTTAGTAACACAAAACCTTATGTTATTTTCTTTATTCAGTCTTAAACATATTGCTTAGTGATGTTATTTTCTTTATTCGGTCTTATTGCTTTATGATGAAATGAAAGAAACAGCCCTTTACAGTAATTCAATGTAGAGTATTTTGGGAACAAAGTGTAGATAATTTGAGTGTGACACCAGTGACATGATGCATAATTAGTGGCAAGATGGTAGCTGCTGAACTTTGGGACTAAATATCTCCGGAACTACACAAGCTTTTGTCATAAAATAAAAAGTGTGTGTCACATTTTGTTGAGCGCTATCATTTGTTAAAATGTCATTGACTATTGTTCCCCTTTAATACCCGCCACTGTCTTTGCATGCACAGGAGAAAAACAATAGCGCTCTCGACTAGGACAAATTTCTCTGGTCACTATATTCAGCTCTAGTGCCCCGATCTCCAGTTAAAGTATGACTGGTGAATGCGGCAATGTAATGCATTCTATTTACGCCAACACAAGTGTATCACGTCATCACGCTCTGGGCTCCCTGGTCACTGTATTGAACATATATTGCCTGTGGGAGAAAAGCTACAACTTGATTCAAGTCAAGGATTTCCTTAGAATTTTGATTATGCTTCATATGACTCCATAAATTCTACAAAACGTTTTTGTGGTGTATGCTGATAAGACCTTTGGTTCATGGTGTTGGAGGTTCAACTCATAGTCTAAAGCCTTTCAACAAGGAATTTCAACTTGAATTTGCTGAATCATGTTTTTTTTCCCCAGATATTTTCATGTTTTTGCTTGAAGACTTTGAATGAACCCTGAATGTTCAAGACGAAGGCATTAGTGTAATAGATGTCTTTTAGTGTGAGGTTCAATGTGCTTTATGTTAAAGGAACATGATCTGATAGAACCTTCGAATCTAAAAATTTTGAAATTATTTATGCAAAGTAACAGTATTGCCAGTGGGACTCTAAATGTAAAGTATTTCAACCATAGACACTACCCGATAAAGATATCTTGATGCTCAGTTCTTGAATTTCGTTTCCCACATAGTTTCAATGAGTCAGAAGGCGTGAATATTTTATGAACATTGAGTGATAAAAATATGCGACCCTGATTTGGTTGTTTTTACGTTGAATAGAACTAATTCTGATCAAAAAACATTTATTTTCAGATGCCAGGGGATGCTGCCCGTTTAACTTGATGATGTTGCGAATTCCTGGTTCATTTTTTATTCACAGGTTTTACAAAACAGTCCTGAGCTGCTGCTGGCAGAAGATTCCTTCAGGTATGTTTAACCATTGATACTTTGGTTTGTGGAAGTTTTTATGTCGCATATAATGCTGAGTAGTAAAAACTCCTTTGGTTGGTATCCTGCCTACAGCACCTTGAACTCGAACTGTAACGTAGGAGGCCTATGATGAGATATGTATGCTCATCCATTCCGCCATTCCTCCATCCTTTCATGCTTTCCATGAGAATGACTGTTCAGTGGATTCCTCTGCGTTTTTTTTTGTTGGGTGGAGAGTGATTATGAGTAATCAAAACTAAAATAGTGGTGAAACTTTTGTAAATAATTTCCAGCTCTTGGGGTTTTAATGTCCCATAATGGATCAGTTTTAGGATGTCATATAGAACCTTTTAAGGACCTAAGAGCAACACAAAAATAAGGTTATGGACCAAGGGTCATATCTTTGAAAACTCTCATTTTGCTTCATTAGTGTGCTTAAAGGGGAACAATGGTCAAAAATGAAATTTTAACAGATGATAGAGCTCAACAAAACGTGGCACACAGTTTTTATTTCATGACAAAAGCTTGTGTAGTTCTGGAGATATATGGCCCCAAAGTCCAGCAGCTACCATCTTGCCACTAATTATGCATGATGTAACTAGTGTCGCACTCAAATTATCTACATTTTGTTTCCAAAATACTCCATATTTAATTATTCTGAAGGGTTGTCTCTTTCATTTCATCATAAACCTAAGCAATATGTTTAAGATTCAGTAACGAAAATAACATAAGGTTTTGTGTTACTAAGAAATAGCGATGCTTGGCAACGGACTCCAATGACATCATGAAAAATCAAGATTGTAGCTGCTCGACTTTGAGAGCAAATATCTCCAGAACTAAGCAAGCCTTCGCTATGCTGTTGATAGGAAATCCCATGTTTTGCTCTGCTCTATCATTTGTTAAAATTTCATTTTTGACCATTGTTCCCCTTTAAAACGTTTTTTTCTATTTGAACATAAACAGTCAAGGTTGTTAGAGTGTCTGTCATATTTCGGAAACTTCTGAACATTTTGGGGTCTTAGCATTGATTTAAGCAAGCAGTTTCGAAAACATTATGATTTGAAAAACATATTTAGCAGAATAGAAACCTATTTCTAGCGTGAAACATCAACTGTTCCCTGTCTGTTGACTATGT
>JAOBRC010519787.1:0-18552 GCA_027575255.1 Scolionema suvaense | reverse complement strand
ATTTGGGGTAAGATGGTCATCTTCATTTGGGGTAAGATGGACAAACCCTTTCTTTGGTTCCTAGTAGAATATTGTGTTGTCATGTATTACCTGTTTGTTGTATTACTGCGGCGATATTCACATACATATTTTATTTTTCACTATCAACCCTAGCTAATTCAGGTCTCAGTTACTTCATATTAAATGTTGCTTTACTGTATTTTTGGTGTAGCTTACTGCTCAAGAAACTATAAAGTGGATGAATGTGTCAAGGAAAAGGTTCTTTAGCTTAATTTTAAGTTTTACCTGATGCTGGCTTTATAAATATGATCTGCCCATCTTACCAAATGGGTGACCAATTTACCCCGACATTGGGGTAAGATGGTCACTTCTAATCATAATTTTCAATTGATTTTTTCTATAAGAATGGTGACTCTAAGAAAGGAAATCTCTTGTCGCATATAGAAGGAGAAGTTAAATATCATATCTGAATAACATTTTAGGGAAAATATTCAGTGGTTCTTGGATACAAACCAAATATGTAAAACAGTGCCCATCTTACCCCAACCTCCCCTACCAAATCAGCACACAACAATGGATATCATGACAACCAAGTGCGCAATCACTTAAGGCACGTGGAATCACAGAGCAGGAAGATTTCCAGAAAAGATGTATATATGTGTACAAATATGCTCTAGTAGTAGCTACCTAATGTGTATGTATCTACTGACCTCTTTGATAGTAATGAATCTCTTCCACCAGCCAGCCACGTCTTGACGCTGTGGTACTAGTGTACTAAAAGAACAAATCATCCACAACAGATTAACAATGTATCCTGTTCACACCAAACACTGGGTAAAACATTTGCCGAGCTAGGAACTAGCTAATCAGCAATTTAAGACAAGTGATTAGGTGCCACTTTTAGCCTGCTGAAAACCGCAGACACCAGTAAAATATGGTTATTATATATATACGTGCTTTTACTCTGATTTCTGTCATATTGCAACAATTTTCACGAAAAAGACAGAAGGGACAGGCGATAGACAGTTCAAAATATTAAAAAAACATTCTATAGAAGCAAATCAAACTTTCTTTGAGCCTTACCAAACCAAAACAAACATTAACCTATGTGCTTGACAGTCAAAATGGACGAATTAGCATTCACGGACACAGTGAGCAAGAGAAGAAGATTGATTTCTTGAAAATATAAGACTTTGTGGTCATCACTTTGGAAGACAGTAAGTTTAGTTCTAACATGTTCTAAGTGTAAATAACAAGGTAGAGGCTGAGCACGCCAAGATTTCCCATAACCTGCTGAAAACTGCATACTGCCAAAAAATGCAGACAGGACCCTTACTTTCGTGCCCAAATTTTGAGAAACACTTCCCCTAACTATAGCTAGCTAACATCCATTCATTCTTCCAACTAGCTACATGACTACTTGACTGACACAAAACAAATGATAAAGCAGTCAACTTCATCCTTGTTTGTTTAAAGGAAAACTCCCCCAAAAAATTGACCAAGGCTCTATGGGTAAAGCTTCCGCTGGTGAATCCAATAAGTTATATCAAGTCAGTGAAGCAAGAAAAATGTGTTAACGTATAAAACTCGTCACAGAGAAAGTGCCAGAAGCACCTGGACAGTTGAATCAGCTGAAAGGCCTCTGCACGAAACAGCTCAGACAGTGTGCAATGTGAGCAGCATTGAAGTGATTTGAATTTCCCGCCATTATTCAAATATATATACATAATATGTAGTGGCTGCAGCACGTAAATCACTTTTCTTTGTTAATGTGAAGTGTTTGTAGCAGTGAGGGGGACATTTGAATGGGTGTGCTTTTTGGTTTACAGGCTTCATTGGATTGTTGAACTTGAAGAGAACAATGTGTATCGTATTGGTTTCGGCCACACATTTGAACTGCAAAACCAAAAGGGAAGAAATTATGGCAGCTGAGACCAGAAAACCTTCAACGATCAGAAACTTATATATAGTAATTGTTTTTGTAGTAGAAGTAAAACTTAATAGCACTTTAAAGTTAACTTGATTTTTTGGTGGAGTTTTTCCAAACCCCTTGAAATATTTGCGCAAAGATGAGCACATTCCAGATATTGCCCAGAGAACAATAGTCGAGCCTGTGCAACAAATGATTTGATTGGACAGAAGTTTTAGGAAAATGCATTAGCCTACAATCCAGTTCTGGCCGATTAGGTGTGAGAGATTGTTAGCTATGAGAATCTATTTTAGGAAACTGAATCTGTCGAGTCTCACTGCTTGTTGAATGTCTTTTCTCTATCTGACAGTGCTGCTGATTGGATTCTGGTGGTTTGAATGTGTGACATAAGCAAGATTGGATCAAGTCAGTATTTGGCTGGCTAGTGAAACTAGAAGGTTATCTGTTCGCTATTTGTGCATGGAGTAACACGACACTCTCTTGTGATAATTCTCTACATCAATCAATCTTCCATTAATAAATGCTGAAAGCTGTCATGGAAGTTTTCCAGCTTCCTTCTTCAAAGCCCTCCTTGAGGTGAAAAGCCAGCTATATACACCAAAGCTTTTGCATCCCACAGCCAACTAGGTAGGCTAGCTAGTTAATATGCCTATATATATGCCCCGCTATTTTACCCATGGTCGGATTTATATTGTTTTTCGTATATATAGAGGGTCTTTTGATCCTGTTCTCTGTGCACAGATAACAATGTGTATTAGCACAGCGATCACACAACAAGCTTGCAATGCAAAAGTGGTGCAGACGAAAGCATTGGACCAATTTACAAGGGTTTGACCAGAGCGGTATTTTACTCAACCAATTGATCAATATTTGTTTCGGGTGATTGGGGGCATATGCGATGTATAAAATTATCCTCAAAAAGGGCATTTTCGCCTGATTGAACTTTTGTTTAGCTGGCTGAAGTAAGCAAAGAAGACCTTTTAGGATGTTTGGATGTTTTGGTCGTTGGTGGTACCTATTTCAACCATCAATGTTGCTCTGATGATGCAACCCTGAAAGCAATAGATTCCTACGGGTGACGTTGGCAGGATTCACACTAGACACCAAGCAAGTCCCAAGCAAGGTAGATCTTGTTTCATATACCACCAGCTCCAAAGTATAGCGACATCAAGATACTTAGAGACTATGTTCACACATGAAGGGTCAAGAGTACTGCAACAGTAGTTCACATTTTGGTATCAGCTGTATACTGCATTCAAACCTGACTCCGGTCTGTCACATATCATGCGTATTTCATTGGATATCGCTTCATGAATAGGCCTAGGCTCAATTCTGAATGGATAAGTTGGTCTCTTTTGTTTCAAGTCCATCTATGCGTATTGTCAGAAAGTGAGATAAATCTTTTTGTTTTAAAGCAGAAGTACAACAGAAGAAATTTTGTCAAGAGCCCCGTTCAGATGGCGTGTCTTACTAATTACACTCTAAACTGGTGGTAAAACAGAACAGAACGTCTCTTGTAAACTCCCTCGTTAACAAAAGATGATGTCATCGTTGCCACTTGCTGTATTTGGGATCAACCTATGTGTCATTGTGATCCTGACATATGGATCCATGTGTGTACTACGTTTTATGCTTATAGCTTATTGCAAACAGAAGTTAACACGGGTACATGAAATTCACCCCCTCCTCCAGTTCTGAGAAGCCCCAAAAAGCGCAGCACAGGAAGGGATAGGGTCGAAAAGGAAGTGAGGATCGGGCTGTGGTGATGAGTTACTGCTTGAGCTACAATGAGGGTATTTTCGTATTGGGCGTGGACTGAAATATATGCAGTGGACTGCTAGGTCAATAGTTTCATTTCAAAGGAGGTTGGGTATAGAAGCCCTGGGAGCAGCAAAGGAGGCAACAAACTTAACCTTCTGCATTAAGCTCTTTCACTTCACTGACGAATAAAAAATGTGTGGCTTAGTTATGAAGGCTGGTGGGGGATACAAAATGAGAATGGAAGGCAGAAAACTCAGCAAGATTTTAGTAATTGTACCTAGAGAAGAGACAATAAATTTTATTCGTAATATGGTTTTGACATCTTGAAAGATTTTACGAAGAAGTTTACTTTTTTCCATTTTAGGTACGAAATGCACGGTAGTTATGTTCACTTTCGGGAATGCCTGGGTTTATACTTCCTGTATTTCTCAGCAAATTATATTTGTGGTGCTTGCTTTGATGAGTATTGCTGTGCTTCACCGATGGTGGTAAGTATGGTTTGCATCTGCTCTTCCATGTCGAATTGGGTTACCTTGTTATGACAAATTAAGCAGCGTATCTAATGCTGCCGCATTAAATAAAGCTGCGCAGTAATGAAGTCACACTTGGAGAAAATTAGGGGTATGTGAGGTTTTCATTAAGCTGCAGGAGTCATGTAATACTGAAGAAAAAGTTAGAATGGATTCACTTTTACAACTTTTATGATGAAAGCAAAGATCTTTTAGAGGAACTTATAATCCCAAGGTAGAAGGTATTGATGATGAATGTAAACAGTGATATAGTGCATGGAATAGAGTCATCCAGCTGCAATTGAGTTTTTCTATAAATTGACTGGTCTTTAAATCAGCAGCAACATTAATTAAGCTGCGTTTTTATTAAACTGCATTTTTGAAGGTGCGGCATAATTAAGCACGCGGCTTAATTTGACGTAATAAAGTATGTCCTAGGACTATTATGACTTCTGAATTCCTGAAGACTCTTGTTGTTACTTAGGCCGCTATCCATGTGCATTGTCCCCTAATTATTTTGACTTACTGTTGGACTGCTAATTCAGACATTGAATCAGTGAGACTACTAAAATAAGTTTTGTTTACAAGTTTACAAGTTTCACACATGCACCAAGTATTTGATGTGTCAGCACAGATCAGGATCACATGTACCTGGCATCTTCTGTGTTCATATGTTCTCTTATAGCTATAACCAAAGTTATAAGAAACTCCTAAATTTGCTATGACTGGTTACAACTGATCGATTAGATATTTTAGGGTTACTATAGAGAACCTCATAGCTGTGAGAAATGACCAGTCATTATCTGCTTGAATCTTTAGGGCTCTGGTTAGCACAGTTGGTTACGGGGCTGACTTGTTACCAGTTGGTTCCAGGTTTGAGCCTTGTTTTCACTTGTTAGTGTGAAATCCCTAAAGATTGAGACACATAGGGATTCAGTAATTTCTCAGCATTTTTGCATGGAGAGAAGAGAAACACCCGACTTCAGTAAATAGATATATCTTAGATTTAGTTTGTATATATATTGTTTTACTCACTAGTAAGTTGATTGTAATGCAGTTAACAATTCTGTCCTGCTTGTCGCTGGCCGAGTGCATGCTATGTTGCAATCCAAAGAAGCTGTTAGCCAGCTGAGTTTGAAAGGCCCACTGCAAATTATTTTGAACCTACTTTATTCATGTGATCCTTGATACCATTCATGTTCTCCCCTCCTATTCTGATGATTCTCACATCAACTTTTATTGCTTGTGAATTTGGTTTGAGCAATTGATATGGACATTGATTTCAATAATTATAAAGGTAAAATTGATAACCCAGTGAAGTGTGACTTTACTTGTCCACAAACACTGGCAGGCAGGTTGTTGCATGCAGTGTTTGCAAGGCTCTATCTATTTTGTTTATTCGCTGCGAGATGTTTTGGTTGTGCTACTCATGCCCCGTTGCAGCGAAGAGCGACAACGGTAGTCTTTAAGCAGCAGGCTCATAAAATGGGGAAATGTTCTGCACTATAACGTGAAGCCTCATAATTCACTTTCATTATTAATGAAGAAGATGAAAATGTATATTGAACAAGTTCCTGTACGTTCCAGGTTTGATTTTGATCCCTGTGCAATGAAGGTACGCAGTGATCAAAAATCAAATTTCGATAGATGGTAGAGTGCACTGAAACATGCCTTTCAATATTTATTTAATGACATAGGTACCTGAGGTAATTTAGTTCTGGAGACATTCAGTCCCAAAGCACGCTAGAGTTATTTTCTCAAATAAATCTTCAAAAATATGATCTAACTTCGCAATGAAATGAAAGAGAGAACCTTTTACGAGGAATTAAGGTGCCGTGTGAACGTTGACAAAATGGGCGGAACAACTAAATAGAATATTTGCTATACTTTTTTTACGGAAAGCTATATATATCAGGAACAAACTCCATCCAAATACTACCTGGTCACTCAGAGCTGCACATCAGAAAAATGTGTATATACTACTGCCGAAGTAAGTGTTCTAATGTGTCTATGCAAGACAAATCTCTGGCGCAGGGAGTTCAGCCACTGTATATGCGATTATTCACCAATATTTTTTACGTTGAATTAAACAAGATTCTAGCAACTTTGCACTAGCATCCTTAGTTGTGCTGATATTGCAGTAATGCGACATTGCAATAGTTAAGTTGAAATATTAGCAGTGTAGGAATCTGCAAATCCAGGCTAAAAAGAAAAGCAGACGTAATTGGTCTTGTTTATTCTGGGGTATACCTTAATTCACTCAAATTTCGCGCACATGTAATTTTCGCTGCATGCCGATGCGCGAATAATTGATCAAGTGAAAATACCTATTTTTTGCGCCTGTGGCGGTATGAAAATATGATTTCCACGAAAATTTCCATTGAGGGGGTGCGCAAAAATTAAATTGTGCGAAACATATGAAATTACAAAACTGATTTTTTTTCTTTCTACAACATCTTTGCATCATATTTTCTCACTAAATCTTGAAATTGGATAGCCCAATCACAACCGCACATGAGTACCTATTTGTAGGGTGTTTCTTTCTATAAATCAATCTGCTTTTCAGGACTGAGCACGCGACAAAAATTTGAGCTTTGTTGTTCTGCGCGAAAATAAAACTTGCGCGAAATTTGAGTGAATTAAGGTATTCGAAATTCATATTACGAAATCGATAGAAATGTTTTAGGTGTTTTCCAAGCTCTTCATTTTGATGGTCTGTTTTCTAGGCGTTTCGTAATTGTTGATTGCTGGTTTTGTCACAAAAGTCAAACTATTCAAAGGTCAAGAACGCAATGGTGGAAGTGTTCTTTTTGTCAGCAGTTCAATGGATTTGATGAAGTAGGTGCATTCAGTTTTAGCAATGAAATGTTTGAGTAGTTAATTGCCTACTATGTATTTCCAAGCACTTTTAGTTTTTGTCTTGTTCATAGTTATTGATTGATCTAGTCTGTGACATCGTAGTATGTACCCCTCTTTACAAAGGGGGGTTAGGACCTTACGGAATATTGCCTTAATGGGGGGGGGGGGTAACGAAAAAATTCTCCTTTTGATGGGGGTAGACCATATTGGGTTAGTACCAATATAAATGGGGTAGGGTATTACAAAAAATTCACCTATTCTGTTTGGCGTTGCAGTATACCTGTGCATGATATTCAAATCTTGCTGTTATGTTCACTTTTCCTGTTTGACACAGCTAAAACGCTCATGAAAAACATTCCTGTTTCTTTATTCTTTCCTATGTTATGTGTCACATTCGATCCATGTCTTAGAATTGTCGATCAAATGGGAGGGGGCAGTACAAGAAAAAATTTTAATGGTGGGTAGATCTATATGGGGGGGGGGGGGTAAATTATAGATGGAAAGCCTGTGCACACTATGGAGATAGGCCTGCGTGCTTGCATGGAAATGGTTTTGGTCAAGAGTTTTTTACATTTTACCCAATAAGTGTTGTTTGAGAGGTGAATACTTATTGGAAAGACCAGTTGTGTGAGACGGGCATGAATTCTAGATTTTGTCATGAATTTGTACTGCCAGTTTTTGGGGATCACATTTTTCGATAATGAGAACACTGACTACTGAATACCAGGGAGATTATTACGTCTTCATATTTTTTAGTAGTTTCCTTGTATGTGGCTGTGAATTGTGAATGCATCAGCACATTTGAATAGAATGTATATCGGAGCTGGTTAGTTTCTCTTCTGTATCTGAGGTATTTAATTGAAGAGCAATAGCTGGTACACCCCTGCAAAGTTGCCATTTATTCTGATGCTAGAAAACTAAATGGCAGGAGGAAAACAGTGTTAGGAGATGGCCCCCTCCATGAGTAAAATATGGGTTGTTTCCACCATAATTGTATATGTCCATTCATTGGTGATGGATTTTAGAAGTATACAATAAGCAAAAATTTGGACCAAATATAGATTATAATGCGTATAGCTTTCAGGATTAAAATGGGAGTGGTTGGGCATTATCCCATATTGAAACAGAATGTACTGTAAAATAAATTTTGTCAACTATGTGGGGGGAAGAAGTTCTCCAATGTTGCATTGTTTTTTGTGGCCATCCGCCTCTCTCCTCTTCTCTAATCCCTTAGCATCGCTTAGCAAGATCTTTATTTACACGAACAGGTATTTTCATCCATAGAAAAGGGTGTTTGCCTGAATGATGGTATACAACAAGACTTAGATCTGACCTCAGAATCCTGAAAATAGTTACGCTGACCACCTACTCAATACACTAGTTCTGAAACTCAGACAAGGGTTAATAATAACACAAATGACATTGTGTGACAATGAAAATTTGATTTGTTGTTGCTTATTATTCAGGATGGGTTTAGCTATATGCATGTAAACAGTTCAGAGAATGGTCATGAAGTATATATGTGTTAGCCTGATTTGAGATAGACTTTTTGTTTAGTATGAACAATCAATCACTGCCAGGCAATTGAGTTCTCTACACTGTAGACTTGTGACCTTCTTCTTTTATCTAGGATGGAAATTATTTGCACCCAATACCCGCTATGCATGATTGTGGTGCAATGTCAACAAGAGTTTGTTCTGCAGGTTGGTTGGTTACACTATATAGAAGTACTGTAGTGGTAAATGTGCATTTGGTTTTTGGTTTTATTTGTAGAACTTGCTTCAGTCATCGGCATGTGTGTAGTGGTCTTTTCAGAAAAGATTGTAGAGTGCAGGCAGTTTTAACTTGATATAGATGCTAAGTTATCATCTGTAATTTAACTAATCATTATTGAATAGATGTACTTGCCCTAAGATTAGACAAATTTAGTTGACAGGAGGTTTTTTTTGAAATAGAGAAATTCTAATCAATATTGTGTATGTCCAAATGTGTGAAGTGTCCAAGTATCTGAACCAAAACTGTGTGCTACTTGCAAACAAAGGTTAGTGATTTCTATCAACTATACACACCTGCTCTCTCAAAGTTATCCCTCATGGTGTATGCCTGTGCACAAAAGCCTGAGATAAAAGAAAAAGGTCTATACCGGTCTAAAATGATATTCTTCCTGCTGATAGATCTTGCAAAACCATGAATACTGGTTTTTATTTGAATCAAAAAGCTCAAGTGGTTCTTCTTCAATGTTGCCAGGGATCGAATTAAGCGACGGCGAACCGCGATTCGCGATCCTACAATTTAAAATCGCGATCCTGAAATCCCAGAGTTAAGACTCAAGTATCAATTTTCAACCACGCGCTACAGTGCAAACAGCTATGATGCCCCCTCAGTCAGCCAACCTCTACTGCTATTCTTAGCAGATGTGAAACAAGGTCGATATGGCCTTCTCATCAGATCTGCATCATACTCAAATAACAATAGATAATCGCTTGATGCAACCGATCTCTTGCATTATCTGGAGTCCCTAAATAGAATGCTTTGAGATCAATCAACTTCAACTATCACAATTGCTTTCGTTCAAAAGCATTCATTTGATCGGCAAACTATGCAGTGTAGTTGAAAAAGCATGAAATTTGCACCATGCAACTCTGCTCTATTCGGCCTAAAAATGAGCTTCCATGAACGTTGGTTTTCGTCTGACTTATTAGTGGAGGAAAGTGCCAGAGAAATCAGGCGTCGAGAAATTAAGCCAATCAGATCACTTTTGAGCTTTATTCAAAATGGAGACCAAAGCTATGACAGGCCCTGTAGCTTTACCGAGAACGGGTGCCTTTCCACTCAGAATCTATTTCGAAAATGAATGTGATTATTTTATCATGACAATTCACTATAACCAGATTCTTTCTACTAGCTAGCTAGGAAGGTAGGCTTTCTTTAGTTAGCTCTAGCTAATCTTGTGCTGGACTGAGACGGGACTCCTGGGTAGTACTTTCATGGAGTTTAATTTGAGATTTTCACTGTCATTTTAAGTGCATTTTGGTGTGATATGCGACCTATAAATGCTCTAAAAAGGCAAGGCTTCCAGGGCTCTGCCCTGGACCCGGAAGTGGTTCACTACGCCCCCCTACACCCCCAGTTGCATGACTTCGGCAGCTAAAGCTGCCTCGTATTTTTCGCGATCGTGCTTTTTATCCTTAGTTCGACCCCTGGTTGCTTCAAAGTATGATATTTTTCACTGTTCCTGTGTTTCTCAATTCATCTCATCAATAACGTCATCTAAGACTGTTTCAAAGATTAGTGGCTTTCCCTAGCAACTGGACATTTCAAGGTTTTGTATAAACCTGAAAAGTAACATATTGCATCTCTATTTCAGATAGAACAAAGTTGAGATTTATTAATGATTGCAATTAAGAGCAATTCGGCAATTAAGATGGGATAATTGCACTTGATCTGACCATGTGCCATGCATAATTAGGGTTCAGAACGAAAATGGTAGCAAGTCAAAATTCTCCTTGACTTTGAAAGCAGATATTTCTGGAACTACAACAGCTTTTTTCATGAAATAAAAGCTTCGGTCATGTTTTTGAAGGCTCTGTTATCATGCCAGAAATGATTTTAGACTAGTATTGCTTTAACATTGGAACTATTCAATTAGTTAAAATATATTTAGGATTTTGTGTCATGTGCTTGTTTTGCAGAGTAAATTCTTAAGAAGCCTTTTAGAATAGGTGGCCCCTACTGTATACAATTTGTTGTTGACCTCAGTGAATGGACAGGGTCAGTTGGGAAGCCGTGACATCATCAATCATGTGACATAGCAAGCATCGTCATGCGTTTTTTATGTAGTGGAAGCTAATATTATAGTACAGTAGTTTATTGCGTCTGTGATAGAATACGTTTTTAATGTATGGAGGGTTCTGCTCAGAATTTTGTAAGTGCCAGGCAAATTACAGTATGTTGTGCAGCCACTCTCCTTTAAACTTGCGACTTGAGGGCAATGGGTTCGGGGTGAAGCACTAAAAGTTTTAAAACTTGAACTTCAATTTTAGGCTGAAAATATCTTAAGATTGAAGCTGGCTACCATCATCTCAAGCCAAGTCATGCTTCTAAAAAGTCCGGAGAATTTAGTGGGGGTTATATTCACTTTGATAAGAGCTACAGATCCCCTGTCTATGTGTTGGAATGATTAAAAAACACAGAAGAGCTTCATGAGTGGTGGGTTTCACCACCCAGCAGCGCCCACCATGAGCAGAACCCCGCGTATGCAGTGGAGGGTTGCATCTGTGTTCTTGTTTCCGGCATTTTTATTGACAGGTAGTTCTGTACCGGAATTATCAAGCAAGAAGTCAAAACTTTGCTTTTCTTGTCAAATAAAGCTGGAGAAAAAGGTCCAAGAAATATCTAGATTCCACCCTGTTCAGCAGGTATGCTTACGCCTTTCGTGTACGTGTATTTGTATTGTTATATTCATGCTCAAAGTTCTTGCTTTCTCCTACATCCTGCGTGTGCCTTCTTTGGTATGGGCAGATCATGTGAATGCATTCACTATAATGGCGCTCATTTGGAAGTGAAGTATGATTTTGGATTATTTGTCAGAACAATTCCATTTACGATTGAAATTTGAAATTTGTTAAAAAACTCAGACTTTTTGTCCTTTTCCTGTGCATGAGTTACTTTTTGTTCCCTGTCAATCAACTCCAACCAATGCTGTCTAGCCCGTTCAATCCCATTAGTAATGTGCAAGCTCTCTTACGTGGCAAGCAACTGGTGGTAACTTGCGCCTATTACTTGCCCCGTTCATGCCATCTTTACATCAGTTTTGTGCGATTTTCGGATACGGGGCCAAATCTGAAGTGAAGAAGTCCTGCTTTGCCTTTTACAGAGCCTGAACAGATCAACTGGAAGGAAATTGCTTGCATATCAAAATTAACTTCAATATTACGTGTTATTTCCCTGTCATAATGCATGACGCATGTTCGTGAAGGGGAGCCTACTCCTAGTGGAAAAGACGATAGACCTTGCGGTTGTGTTCCGCTGAATAATTGCATGATTGCGTAGTTTAAATGTTTCTCCCCAGATTACTGTATATCTTTAAAGATGCAACAGGATTTCTATAATGTATCTAAGTTGCAAGTCTGTTTTATATGTGATCACATAGGGTGATCACATATAAAACATCTCCCCAGACAATCCGTAAATCTCCTTATCCGGTAGGTTGAGATAGTTCATGAGTCATAACATACCGTTGTAGTATTCTGTAGGAACCCTGTAAGGAAGTGTCTTTGTGATTTTGTTATAATGCAGTATACTCTATTGTAGAGGGCAAGCTCCTGTATTGTCATGATGTGCCTTTCACAGCAAAAAAAAATGTGACTTGATTGCCACGCTGCCAAGCTCAGCTTGTTGCATGGCTTATGGTCTACCCTGTGGATAAGATATCTTATTTGTTTGGTATTGGGAGCTGCAGAAAATGTATGAAATGAACTATGATTGGTGGAATTCAAGGGGTCTTACTTAAAGTGACTAATCCGATTAGTTGTTGCATCGCTATGGTGTGTGTTTGTCATAAACACCACCAGACTCCAACTCAGAAAAATATCTATGTGCTGTAGGGTGCTACCTTGTAAATGCTCTGTACTGATGATGTATGGAGGTGCACAGTTTTGCCTGAATAGCAAAAGCCAGCATTGCATTTATTAACAACTATTTCTAGTATAGATGTGTTGATCTTGATCTGGTGTTAACTAACTTGCACTTAAATTTTGTAAACAAACAAATGCTGTTTTGTCAGGCTGCTTTCTTTGCTTGTGTTGCATTTCACTGTAGCTAATTTTGGTTCTTTATACTAGCTGTGTTCACACGAGACATCTATATTAGATTAACCACCGGGTGAAAATCGGTCTGTACTACCTACTCTGGAGCATCTCAACATCATGATGGTTAAGAGTTTGCATTCACGCAGATCTTGAATATGGTACGCTTCATCGCAGACTATAGGCTAGTTAACGCTTAAGCTGCTATCCCCACAAACACTACACGTTCTCAGCGCTGTGCATTAGGAATCCCAAAAATGATTGACAGAAGCCCTGATGAAGATAATCCATGAATTAACTCTGCAAGCCTCTGATTGGATAAGTACAGTCCCTTTGTTTCGAATGTCCCTAAGACTTGCTCAGAATGAGATATATCCATGCTTGAAACTTTGATGAAGCAGACATGGATCTTTTCCGGCTCGAGCCAGAATTCCGGCTCAACGGAGGCTGGGATGTAAGATTCCAGCTCACTGTGTGAGGTAGGTTATGATAGGATGATACTAAAATTTGTTGCATGTTGCATGCAGGTGTGAATAAATTTCCAGTATAGTTTCTGATGATGGGGAGATCTTTTTATAGAGTGGAATCGGCAAGGGAATGGAATCGACAGAAGTGCATACTTGTTATTCTATGAGCAAGTGTAGTATGCCGGAACTGGTGGTAGCTGTACACCACTTGGGCTGCCCACACAAGCAGTTTCAACTGCTCAACTCTGCATTTCAGTATCCAGTACGTAGAGTACCCCTCACCTCTGTTTTTCCATGCCAAAAATTTTGCTCCAAATTCATGCGCATTACGTTCATTTCAGAAATTCGCGCGGAAATTCTAATGCACTAAGGGCTAATACAGTATTGCATGGAAGTTAATATTTTTTGATAGTTTGGTGATTTAGGATCATTTAGAGCGTGTTCTCTGGCATCCTGTGGACTGAAATTTCAAAATATTTCCTTACGGGACCAAGCATGGTGGGCCATTCGGGAAACACTCAATCACACTTGTTCCAGCTCAGATTTATAGGCCCAGTTCCATGTCTGATGAAGTAAAGACAAGGAAAATAAAAGATTGCACTCCACAGGGTAGTCCTAGTCAAGGGTAAATATTCACGCTTGTCTGAAGCATTTGTCTTGAGATCTTGTCAATTGTTTGTTCAAGGTTGTATGCAGTTATGTTCTCTAGCTGTGAGCATCATTCTTGTTGATTAATTTACATGCAGATGGCATGAATAGTATATGGTTGATGCAATTGAAAACCTGGTTGCCAGGCAGTCAAAGATGGCATGCTATATTTGACTTGTTTAGGCACTGATGCCTGGCATTTGTTTTGTCGCTGATGCCTGCCATTAAACATCATGCTTTTTTCTAGGATCTGTTTGAATTTGAATGGTCTCAGCACAAATTATTCATTGAAGCTAAATACAAACTGTGCCATGTGTGTCAAACGTATGTCAACAACTATTTGGATGATCAAGACAAACAGATACGGCGAATGCAATTTGGCGAAAGTGATGATGATGACTGCAGTTTTGACGATACAGAATCTGTTCGTTCACTCAACCAATCATTTGATGTCAAGGTATGACCCTGTATTCTATGGAATCTTGTTGTTTGTGTTGTCAGAATAATCATTTTGTGTTTATACCTTTTGTGAAAGGGAATAATATCTGCACATATCCAAATTGTAAATTCTGATTTTCATGAACTCTATTAAACAAGACTCCTATCTTAAAAAGGAGACAGAATCTGCATGATGATTTGAGGTACATTTATTGGCTTGTGTTCTTGAGGTTTTTGTGTACACCAGGCCTTCAACTAATTTTTTTCGCAAGGCACCACTCATTCTATAGGTTGTTAGTTTTTCAGGTCAGTCACCCCATTGAACCAAGTATGTAATAACAATGTAGTCACACTTAATAAAGGCAGATCAGAAGAGCGGCTTTCTCTGTGCTGAATTAAATACTAAGTTACTTATAACCTTAATTGTAAAATGTGTAAGAAATATTAACCATTGCAGGGCTGGAAATAACGGGCGGTCAGCGGTCATTGAACGCCTACTATTCAGCTTTGACCGTCTACTTTTCTCTTTCAACGGTAATGCTGACCGTCTACTATTAAATCATGTCATGCGTAAACAAGTCACGGTCCCCGTGCGAGTGAACAGTCTGAAACCAGGCTTGCAAGTTCAGGGAAAGCAGCAAGGCAAGGTGCGCTTCTATGATGGTGATTAAAATGATAAGCCCCAGTAAACTCCCATTGACCTGATCAAGTACCTATTGCTTCAGTTGATCAAACCGGCTGCGATAATCACTGGCCAATTAGCGGTGTTGTTTTATGCATCGATTTGGCAAGGTAATCTTTGTTTACGCTGTCTCTGCTAGCGTTTAATAGAACGGCTAGCTGTAGTATGACCAAATATGCGCAAACACGAAATAGTTCATTGAAGCACTTTTTCTTCGTTCACTCAGTGGCAGAAAGATAGCGATAGTGTAAACACGAAAGGTGCAAGTTCAAAGTGAAAGGCTGACTCGGACAGCAACAAGAAGCAGACACAGCTGGAAAGCAGCAACGATGAAGGGGACGAATAAAACTTTTATGTGTCTTGGTGCCAGTTTGATTGTGAAAGTAACGAGCTAACTTCGAAATCTTCTTTGTTCGGTTAAATATAGATGTCCATCTTTTTTCTCACATTGCATAATTCGTTTTCTAATGATGCGTTAAGTTCCTAGCATAACTATTTGCTTTGCACAGTTCAGGCAACAACCTGCACGTAAACAATGTTTTGATACTTCATATTAGCTCAATTCATTTCATATTGGCCTGGGCAAAATCAGCATAACGAAAAACAACGCTTTACTACATTTCATGACTTATGCAAGACGTACGGCATGTTTGATTCTAATGCGCGAGCGTACAGCGAATGGTTTCCCGTCCTTTCAGGGCTGCTAATCCTCATGCAATACTTGCGCATGCGCATATTTATGTCTCAACTAATAATGACTCCCACAAGTGTTAGTTTATTTAATTTGTTTGGTCAACAGCCATACTGTTGCCAGTTAGGAAGTGTTGAAACTTCCCCAGGCTATAGTTAACGGTGAAATAACCACGGCGTGGTGTTGATATGCTGGGAATCGGCCGTTCCCGGTAATGTCTGTCCGAGAGTGTTTGGGGTTCACTCGATGACGTCCCCCGACCCACTTTTTTCCACTTACGAATTCTCGTATTGAACGCATTCGGTTTGACCGCCGATGTTTCGATCGTGACCATCCACTTTTCGGAATTGACGGTCACGGTGACCGCTGCAAGTCATTTCCTTATTTCGAGCCCTGCATTGACATTGTAGCATGCATGAATTCGTTCTTGGCAATTCGGTAACAGAGATACGCTTTTTAAAGATAATAAAATAAAAGAATTCTGTGGCGAAACTAAAAAGAAATAGTAACAGCGTATAGCGTATAATATGTTGCCCCTTCTCCTTTCCATTCATCTTGTAGCTATGCATGAAAAGAGCAGTAGCAGTAGTCATTAGCAGTTGCACTTGGAACCCTGTGGTTGTGTTTGGGCATGCACAGTCAACATTTTTCAGTCTAAGTTCATGAGGCTGAGCATGGCGGATGCCATCTTGTTTTTGCAGCTCCTAGTGTGTAAAATGCACTATTTTGGGCTTACATACGATCAGCTTATTAGTTCCCACAGGGGATGTGTGCACCAAAATATGAATAAGTTTTACTATCAGTATTCAAAAACCATTAACTCGGAACATGAAGTTGTCTAACGGTATGTGAATAAGTCTGGCGAATATTGCCCTGTGGACTGAATTACCAGAGAAATATTGTTATTTCATGCTCAGTTGTTCTTTAACCTGTGTTTACATGCCGAGAGCAGGACAGGTAGACGCATGTATGCAAGATTTTGAATAGGCTTTTGTTTGCAAGAACATCAAGTTGAGCTGCTTCTTTGTTCTTATCTGCTATTTAATCGATAAAGTAGCTCGAGAGGTACTTTACGGCGTCTTTGAAGATATTCGTAAAACGCTAATCATGGTTTGGGCTAGTAAAATGCTGTGCGCACCGGAATAAGTTTGTAGCGTTCATTTCTATTATTCTTTGAACAATAGCGCCTGAGCTAGTTAGGGGATAATCAAGTTTGTAAGTTTGGTGCGCACACCCCCATAAATCCGTGTCTCCTGTAGCTTGGTCTGTCATTTTGCCAGCTTGGAAACCAAAAATTTGGCAAAGTTTGACTTTGGAAATTCATTGGTCAAGATAGTTGACAGACGATAGTCTATCATCAGTCATCAACCAAAATCTATTGGTCATTGACCGATGTTTGGCAACTATTTGAAGGCCTGGTACTCTTCAGAGTTCATGGTTCTGATATGATGATTGTAAAATTTTCTGTTGAATTGATTGAAATTTTCACTTATTTACTTTGCTAGAAGGAGATATGTTCCAAGGAGTATATCTATGGACGAACCCAAGAATTTTTAAACAGGTATAATTGTGAATATAGGATGCCAAGTGCAATGCATGTAAAACTAAATTCGTTATCTTTTTGGTGGAAAGTGAATGAGCTGAGAGGAGGAGAGAATGGAGTGTGTTACTTAGTGTGCTTGGGGTTTGGAAAAAATGGTTAGATCGTTACTGGTATTAAGGTGCTGAGAGTAGGGGCTATTTGGGTTTTACGGAATATGGAAGTGGAATATGGAATATGGAATATGGAAGTGGAATATGGAATATGGAATATGGAATATGGAATATGGAAATGGAGTCTGGTACTTAAATCTTGTCCTGACGACCTGCTAACCCTAGAAGCTTGTTTTTGTAAGAAACCAAGCACCCGTTGTAGTACTAAAAGTTAGTTAAAATTTTTGAAATTTTACCAGGAAAAGTTTCTTATTCGGTTTCTTAAATAAAACTGGTTTTTGAAGAACATAATCAACGAAGAAAAATCGATGAACAACTTTCTACTTCCTGGAACCAACAAAGCAATGCATCCTAGCAAGCCCTTAATCCAAGTCATAATATCACAAGTATAATAGCGTATAATATAAGTATAATAGTATAATATAATTGTCTATGTTGGGAAACAAACAATAACATGTCTTTTTGCAAGATTCACGAGTTCTTCATTTTGTTCTTGCTTTTCTGTTTAGTAGTCAAAGCTTCTTAAATTGTGGGAGGTTGTACTAGTCCGTTTATTATAAACGGGTTTCTTATAAAAAAAAAAACAAACCTGTATTTAGCTTGCGTTTATTTATATCATTTCAAGCCATTTCAAACTGTGGTCTCGTTTTGATTTATCGTGAAATCTACTTCGTGGTAATTTTATTTTGTTGATTGAAGTTTCTTTCCAACGTTCCCTGTTGCAACAGGATTCTCTTCAAAAGTAGTCTGAAACTTGACTAGAGAAAAATAAACATCTCTGTTGCTAAAATCTCGACAAGCCTCGCAATAGCCAACAAGCAGCAGCTACACAACAGTCAAGCCCCGGAAAGACGAAAACGTAAGCAGCACAGAGGTTCAGAAAAGAAATTGTTTTCCTTATGAGGAAAAGGCGTGTAACAATAATTGCCCCCAGTCCCGCCCGTTTACCGTTCCCTTTTACACCTTGCTTGCATTAACCAATCCCCTGTTCTCCAACATCCTCTATTCCCTATTCCCCATTCCTTCATTCCCATATTCCTCCGTTCC
>JAOBRC010519676.1:0-11441 GCA_027575255.1 Scolionema suvaense | reverse complement strand
AGGGCACTTATTTTACAGATTTTGAGGGCATTGGGTGCGATAATCGCATGCAAATGAATGCTAAATTAAGGCCTGAGGGTATATATATATATACGTCCTCGGTTGTTCACATGCATCCCCTGTGGTTGCTAGGAGACACCTGACGTATGTATATGTCGTCAGCATTCAAGGGGTTAAGTCGAAAAACTTCCGTTTCTTCATCAACCTATTGTGCAGCAAAATATCTTTTGTCTTTGGTAATTCTACAGCATTTTTCTGGTTTTCTTTGGCAATAAAATATCCCGGTATGGAATATTTCACTGAGTGTCACACACTTCTCCACAACAACTGCAGCCATATTGACTTTTCTGCTTACTATTGATGTGCATGCACATGAAGGCAACACCATAGTGTGCAGAGGGGTTGAATCTTCCCGCTTCTGGTCAATCCCCACCTTTTTGCCATCCCCTCCCCTTTTTAAAATTTTGGCACTCCCCTCCCGCGCTATCTTGATGTGTGCACGTTGACCGCTACATATTAACACACACATCACACCACCTGTTCAATACATTCATACATGCAACTTCGATACTTACAAGCAAAGGTTTTCCTGAAGAACACAGCATTTCATGGTCAAGGGTGCAATTTGATAAAGGCATTTGAGACACAATTCAGAATTATTCTTTGCATATTTCATGCAAGAACTAGACAAATCATAAATTATGCCATATCATAGCATTAATCCGGTGATTGCCTTATGACCGAAATCTAGTGCGAGCACAACACTGCAACCAATTCACCTTTAACAATCATCCCGCCCTTTTGCCCACCCCCACCCTTAGTACAGGAAGTTTTTTGATCCCCCTTTGTGTAATTTTTTGGGAAGTCATCCCCTCTCAGCCCTCGGAATTCAGGTCGGCATTCGGCCGAGCTAACTGCCGACTTGGCTTCTCTGGAGGTTGGCAGATTTTTGCGGACCTCAATATTTTCGCTTTGTCATACGTTAACACAGAATAAAACTTCAGTGTCATTGCCTCTCCTGTTTAGTTATAGCGGTATGGAATGATCATAAAAATGACAACTTCCTTGATTTCCGCCTCTTCGAAACCCTACACTGCCCTAAGGATCCATCTGATAACACCGCAGCTAAACTTCCATTTTGATGCACAAATACGCTCTGATAGACTCCGGCGATTTACTTTGCAGAACCAAATCGTAGTTGATACGCAGCAAACGTTATTGTCACGCATCTACATATCTCATCTCATGTCCAGCGAAGTGTGCTTTGAGTCACGGCCGATAATCACGTCCTTTTAGTCCACAATTAGCTCATCACTTTCTCTCTACAATTGATACCATTACGAGGAGTGCAAATGACACCATCAAATTGGTTACATATGTATTCTTTCACAACTGATTAGATGATCCAAATCTGGCATATGTGTTGAAAGCGGGCATTGAATAGAAGCCGGATTATCAACCTGGTTTATTTCATACTGGGATCTATCTGTTCAGTTCGTTCTGACTAAGTTTTCTGTTGTGATGCACACAATATTCTGTAATTTTAACAGCATTGACACCTTACGAAGATGGAGCCGTACGATGCTCACTGGACAGATACCTCCTGCATGTTGAAATTTTGATACAGTTTAGTTTCTGCAGCACAGTGAATGTTCTTCTGGCCATAGTGTCTATACTATCCCCCCTGTCCTTTTTGAGATTCTTCTTGAAAAATGTTCATGCGCCCTTTTCAAGAATTTCACGAGAACAGAACAATGAAAATGGTGAACAACGCACCTATGTATACATACTCTATGTAGCAGTGGCAAAGACAGTTGTTCCAAGGGCTGTCATTTGTCCAAGGTTAATCGGTACAAAATGAGCCACAGAATTATAATGAAACCGAGACTAAAATTAAGTAATCTTTTTTCAAGTCAAGAAACAACCAAACAAACCATCAATCAGAACAGAACAGAACATGCGGAGTTCTAAGTAACATAGCACAGAAATAGAAGATTATGATACATAATTTGTGGCAGAGCTGCAAATGGCTATTCCTTTTACGGGACGCCATAATGGAAATGGAATGCATTGCATAGAAGTTGATATCAATGTGCTCATGTCTTGTGAGCAAGCCTCAATCTATATCTTTATTTTTCTGCTATTGGCCCTAATGAGGAGCAAACTAGTCTATGAGACTAATCGTGCAGGATAATAGGACAGGCATGGTGCTGTCTCTTCCAGCGTCTGCTGTGTTCATAGGAACGAGTGTTGCATGCCAACTGCAGTTTTTCTCAGGAACGAAAATTTCATTCGCACTATCACTAAATTTAATCACGATCGACGACTTATGGTATGTTAATTCAATCCTTGATAGTACTGTCTACATGTCACTTAATATTTAGTTATAATAATTTGAGTCATCTTTTTTGAATTTTTAGGTCAGTAAATGAGCCTATCGTGTGTTGTTGGTATGCATGACATCATCTGGCATAACCGTGGCTCAACTCATCAACAAAACATATTCCACAAAGACCGAGAAAAGCAAGACCCTGTTGCACATGTCGCTACTCAATATGCAGACTTCATACGCTCGAACATGAGCACAGCTTGTCTGACAGGTAACCTTTTGCAATTGCTTCTTTATGAAGTTTCTTCTTCTGCTCAATTATACTTTGATTTGTTGTGCGTGGTGTCTCCTTTCAGTGAAATGCGCTTCACAGAAATTAATGAGGGATACTGTATTTACCAGGATTGGCCCGGGTTGGATATAAGGAGTAAACTTTCGGGGCTCATACAGACCTCGAAAGTCAGAGGGCAATAGCTTTTTTTCCTGGACCTGGAAAGTTATGGAAAATCAGGGGGTGTTTTTTGAAACTCGTGAAGGTCATGGAAGGTCAGAGAATATTTTCGACAAATTGTGGATATTACAGGTCTTCAAATAGCCGTTGGCCATTGGTCAATGGCTATAGATTTCGGATGATGACTGGTGACAAATTGTGTTTCATCGGTCATGACGACCAAGGAATTTCATGAAATGAAACTTTGCCAAATTCTTAGTTTTTAACACGGCAAACTGACTGAACCAATCTTTAGGAGATATGGATGTGCGAGAACTAATATTTATGTCCAAAGCTGTTTCGACCAGTCTGTAAGGGTGATTACGCTGTTGTTGCTTCATATCCCGTGTCTCATCTGTGTACAGCTTTGCACTTCTTTTACACAACATGATTCTCTTGATAAAACCAATTGACCAACTACGAAGATGACTAGCAGTAAAATCTTACCACTGTTAATTAGAAGGTAAACCATCGTTTGGCGCATATGACGAAAATAATGTTATAATTACCGCATTGAAAGTAATTGTTTCCCAATCACAACTTTAGCCGCGGGCAGGTGTGAATTCTTTCGTCTTTTTGTCAACATTGACATGTTATTCCTGTGTATACAGCATAAAATTTTCATATCATGCATTCATTGTTTTGTTGAACAGTAATCTAGTTCCTGACAAGTTTTCCACAACCGTCTGTGATCTGCTTCTCGTCCTATCATTTTCGATTTGCTGTGAGCAGCAATGCCACTATGGCTTCTACTGAAAACTGCACAGGGTACCAAGGAAATATGTGAATAACTTCTATGCTCTTACATAATGTTGATATTCATATTAGAATTTGTAATTAATTATCTTAACACACGATGCAAAAATTAGACAAGAAGATCCTTAAAATCATGCTGCACTGTCAAATACCGTATTGCTTGTCTTAGTTTTCGTAGTACATCTTCCTTAACCCTATCAGGCCTCGATATAACTTTCTCTGGGTGCCCGACAAAATAGCAGCTGAGGTTATAGAGTTGTCACGGTCACGGGCGACCACCCGACAAATTCCTTTATGTGATAACTACTTACGAGTAAGTTCCAGATACAAAAGGTCTCTGGCTTCCTAGCCTTTATAAAAGCACTCTTAAGTCCAGCAAATATCTTCCATATTAAAAACCAAAGTCTACATAGAGCGTGGTAGTGGTTGAAGTCTTTCAGCTTCGGCAATGCCCGGTAGCTTGTGTGCCATTTACCAATGCATTTCAATTGAGGTCCCGTGTGCGCTAAAATGCTAGAAGCCGTTATGTTTTTTTGCTTTATCTCAAATAGTTAGAATTACTCAGCAGTTTTTTCGCAAGCAACTCACTAGGGTAAAAACTGCAAAAATATAAGCGGAGACCCTAAGCCTGAAATATTTGCAATGGTGATGCTGGGGGTTAATGTTTTGCTGGTTCAGACAAAGTACTTAGGACTAAAACGCGATTTTCTAGAATTCCAATGAAATGCGCTACCACACGAAGACAACCTGATATATTTTGCATCGAAAATAGCTATCTTTTTCCTGTACTGTCATCGCTGCCAATTCCATCTGTGATTAAATACATGTGCTGGAAGAACAGATGGCATGGCCCTTCCACATCTGTGACATAATAAGTCTACTTTATTTGGAGAAACTTATGCGAGGTCGATAAATTTGACTCCTCATACAAGCAACTTGAATCCTCCCTCAGAGATATCATATCAGAAATATATCAGATCACAGCAGACATTATGAGAGAGTAAATAGGCCGCAAATGAGCGAATGAGCCGCGGAGAAAGAACGAGTGAATGGGGAAAAGAACAGAATAGTTCAGAAATGGTGTTCGTAGGGAGAGGCCAGTTCTTGTGACTTCATAGTTTTTTATACTGAATACGATACAGGCCTGTAAATAGTGCCAGACATCGGACATTTGACCGGCATTATCTCCAAAAATCACTCAAATGTCAGGCATGATGGTCCCTTTGCCGGACAATTTTGTCGTACTTATTTTCTGCATTTTGCAATTGTCCGAAATGTATGAGGAATGTCCGACATCAGACGCGAATGTCCGGAGTGTATTAATCATACCTTTCAAATTCTGCCGCTTTTCCGCACTGCTCAGGTTACAAACAACTGCACGCAGGACCAATTAAATGCTTGCAGACTGATCAAAAGAATCGATCATATCTGCCATTCCATCTCACATGTCAAAGGATCATGCTGCAATCATGCAACTGGTGAAGCATTCGATCCACAACATTCTTTTCTTTCGACAGCTGTTTACACGCATGCCTTTCAAGACTTATGCAATACCTGATAAATTACAACAGCTTTTCCGTGGTGTTGCAGTTGTGATGTGACAGAAGACGTTCATGCTTAATACTCACAGGAAATGTTTATCGTGTTAAAGAAGATTGTTCAAGAAGACTTAGATTTATTTAAAAGGCAATTTGCAATAAGTACGGATTTGTTTATATTTTACTTATAATATGTGTCACCTGGTTGATTATCAAAGCGTTGCCTATCGACATAAAGATGTTGTTCAATCGAGCGAATGATCTCAGGGCAACTCAGTTGTTTAAAGACTGCTGGGCTTGATCACCGAACTCCGCTTGCGCATAACTGGCACACCAAAACAGCTGCAATAATCCTTTGTGAAGGCCGCACACTGATTGGCTGATCAGAGGTTTGTTTTGATATCGCGCGCAAGGTTCAAAACACTGGTTACAACTCTCTGGTTACAACTTTCGCGCGTGTTGTGATTGAAGCTTGCTCTTGTGATCAGGATTGATAGTTGGGGCAGCAGAATAATCTACGAATACATGCGATGTGAGATATATAGTGATCGGCAGAGAAATATCGGTGCGCTGACAATTTAATCGAAAGTTCTCAGCTTGTTTTTGTTTTCGACGGCTATGTTTTGGTTCTGTCCATTTTGGTCAGCGGATGCGATCAAGCCCAGCAGTCTTTAAACTCAAATGTATTCGGTCTTCTACCTTCCACCTACTTGAATAATACATTTTTCTATTATTCTTCAGCGAGCAGTTGACAAGTGCAAAGGTAAGCTGCATGGCCGAAAATGCACATGAGCATGTCAAAAGTTCTTTGTGTTAAGGAAAACCCACAAGGAAAGGATAACTTGAATTTCCGTGTCATATGAATCATAGCGGTAGCTATACAAAGCGTAATACCAGAATAGCTTGTCGATCCCGTGGTCATGGCATGGTTCGGGCGTCAGGCGAAGACCTTCGGGTGCCTGGTTTGGGGTTCCAGGTTAAAGCGTTCCCCGCTTCTGACTAGGACTTACGTGATAGTGAATGTCCGGCATGAGCTCTAGGATGCCGGTCAATTTTGACTGTCATTGCTCACGATCTTATTTACAGGCCTGCGATAGCATAAGTTGCATTTCCCAGTTCTGAGTTGATTTTGCACAGTGAGGGGATTTTGAGAGGTCTTGGGGTAAAAAAATTCAAAAAAATCTCTCAACATTCGAACCGATGTTTCACTTAAATCTCTTGCTGTGCCTCAAGTACACCGTTTGTAATCACCATTTAAGTTCTAAGAGACAATTGCAAGACATGTGGCAAAACATCTCATGGACGATTTTTCTTCAAAATGACACAAAATTCTACCTTACAAGAGTTGAAGCTGAGGCATGTCTAGGAACTCCCAAAGCCCCATTTTTAGTCTATTGTACTCCTAAAAGATTGTTTTAAAGCACAGTATGTATTTCATGGTCTAACAGGAACTTCCAGGATGGTGGCGGAATCTGCCCCCAGTAGTACACCAGCCAAAAAAGCCCGGCATAAATAGGGTTAAGGATTGTGATTTTGAATGATGTGTCCTTCGTCGTGGTGTGGGAGCTGTAACAAGCCAATTTCACTTTCCAGGGTCTAATCTAGCATTTAAGGGCAGTGTCCTGTTTTCAACAAGAAGGGCACTTGGTTCCATTAAGTAAGTTGGAAAATTTGAGAATTAGATTGAACTTTAAGTAAAAGGGCACTTTTGAGGCTAATTTTCAGAGGGGCCTTTTTGGCCACATTAGGGCCTGGTTTCTCCATATCAAAGCAAGCCGCACTCAACAATGTGAACACTAGCTCCATTTCACTTCAGAGCAACACAAGATCAGATTAAAAACTATACTCATGGACACAAACAAAGAATCATTCCATGGAATGTAAAAGGCACGTCTGCGTGAACTATCGAGAACGTACTTTAGTTGGCACCATGGGACTACTGCTCGAGTGCGGTGCGAACGATTGTTTCATTCGCGCAATTTGCAGAAGCTTGTTTTGGACTTTTGCTAGAGCAGAAGTGAGTCATTTATAATGATTTCTATCAATCCTACCATTTGTCTGCCAGCAACACTTCTTCCTGGTTTTAACTGCCACATGGATCTTCCTGGAATTCGGCACATGAATGGCAGTTAACTAGTAAATAATGGGTCATCAGACATCTGGGAAAACTTCTGCTAGATCCCCCCCCCCAAAAAAAAAAAAATTGCCAATAGTGACAACTTTTTTTGTGTCTTTTCAAAAGGTGTCGAAAACACTTGCTTGTAAGTTTTATGGGAATTCTCGGCCCTTGAAATTCATGCGAAATGAGGTCGGGAAAAAATTCTCTACATAGGTAGATTGCCTTCATTCGTTACTCTTGCCTGTCATGTGCACTTTCTTGGTAACAAATGCCTGATATATCACACACACTTGATCTTGAGGACTGTTGAACATCTTAACATTCAATTCAAATCTCACGTAGAACTGCCAAGCAAAGCCATCCATAGTGATCGCTCTTCCAGCAGCTCAAACCACCATGTTGGATTTATATGCGGGGTCAATGCTGTTGCAACAGCTCCTTCTGGAAAAGCATTACAGGGTGCAAAAAGAACAAGATGTGCAAGAATGAAATTTGCATTGTAATCTCATCAATGCTCCCGATCTGCAAAGTGAACAGCTGGAACTCATAAGGGTGCTTTTGTGCACTTAAGATGGCAGCTAACAGTGGCGTTATCGGACAAATTCTTTTGGTTGTACGGTGGCGAAGAAGCGCAAAGGAAGAAAAATGAAAAAAGAGTGCGATAACATAGCACTTATTATTCTGAGTTTTGAAAATTCTGAAAACAAGGAATATTTGGGTCGGCAATAATATGCCGACCTCCATAAAAGCCACGGCGGCAGTTAGGTTGGCATTGCCGAATGCCAACCTGAATTTGGAGGGCTGAATGTTAGGGGAAGGGCAATGAATATTATGAACCGCCAGTCAAATCTGGCGTGCTTTAGCTTGTGGGTAACAATTTACATCCGAATATTACTTACAACTATTAGCGGAGAGAGAATTACCAACTGTCAGGACTTGCAGACTACATGAATGTTCTATATCAGTTTCTATTACTAGTTAACTAATGAAAGCCTTTCAACAATCACTTCTATAACAAAGAGTTAATAACAGGGTTTATTTTAGCCCCATGTTGCTATTGACTATCAAATGCAACAGGTTGCCCCTCAAGGATCAAAACGACAGGACCCTTTCAAAAACATAAAAAAGCTGCCCTTTTCTGGAAATCAAACATATGCCCTTCTAGAATATGCCCTGTATAACAAAGAGTTTCTGCCAGGGATTAAGTCAGTCTAGATACACGAAAATGGCCCTTTTAAGGGTGTTCTCAAACTATTTCAAGAACACTTCATATTTTGTTTGTAATTTTTTGTGTAAATCTTGGCGGTAGTTATGGTGATGAGTCTCCAGGGTTTTTTCTGGTCACTTTCTTGTGACGCGGTAATAGGACGCAGGAAACTCAATATGCTAAAAGCTCAGTATTTTTACCAAGCCATTTCTAGTGTACATCCACCAGTTAGAACCATTCTATATGGATGTTTTACAAAGCAAGACTGCTGCATTTCTCTGTGAAATGTGTACATGCAAAATTCTTCCTGAGGGCTAGGGCCTTCTCTATTGAATATATTTGCAGCAGACTGTTCAAAACAATATCGTGATGCGTTCAGACCCAGTAAAGTTCTGGGAAATTTTTAAATTGATTTTCCAAAACTTAATTTCTCAAAAATGGGTCATTAGTGAACGTGCCTGGAAAAAATCACCATTTTTGCCACCAAGAATGGTTGTATTGAGGTTTTTCTCAAAATATTGCACGGGTGGATGGTTCATTTTTTTTATTGTTTTCGATGTGAAAGTGCTGGTGAACATGCACATGTTGTTTGTTACATTGGATTAGAGTTGTAGGTATTTGTTGCAACTTATTATTTCAGTTCTTTATTTGATCTTTGTTTTCTTTATTGATAGCGTCAAGTGGTGTAAATATTCCTGCAAAGAATTCTGTGTTCAACAAAAACGGTTTCTTATTTGAAGGTGGTGCTGGTACAACAAAAGCAGTTGCCGGTAGTCATTGGAGCATTGCTGATGATCCCCAGCCCCAGCAGGTTTGTGCAGTGATTGTAAACTAAATTTCCTTACCGTTATTGATCTAGATCAGTGCCCAGAGTACCCAAAATATCAAATTTACGTTTGGGTCACCAAAATTCTCAGCCCAGGTGCCCAACACCCTCTTTATTTAACATGTTTAAATATTTCTTCTGTGACTAATCACGGAGAGGAATAACACCCAAAGATGCAGATGGATGCTGGTTTGAATCTCGAAAAGTCCGTAGAATTGATGTGATAGACCATATTATGTTATACCTGGAAAAAGTCTTGTTTGGGTATGTCCAAAAATAGTTTTTTAGGTCATTTTGATGTCAATAGCACAAGGCATTGTTATGTGCATTTTGCTGGTAAAATGGTCATTTATGGCATTTAATGGTGTGCATGCTTTCATCCAAGCGTTTTTCCTGGGATCCTGTTTTTTGGGAACGATTGTGTTTTCCGAGTCAATTTGATCTAGATTCAAAGTTTGTAAGCAATTTAGAGATATGTTATGTGACGTGAGTTACTTTTCACGAAGTTCGGGCTCGCCATTGTGGCCTTTTAACAGTCAATGACATAGTCTTCGCGATAGTTTTAGTTTATAGTATGATAAAAACCGAGAAAGGATTTTATGCAAGAAAATTGAAGTGTTAGAGAGTATATTTTCTAAATGAATCGCTGGGTGTGAGACAATGATTTATTATGAAATATGCCAAAGTCTTCTGATGCAGTTCCTTGTAGTTCAGTGCTTTCAAGATGAACTCTAATTCAGTAATCAGATAGCATGGGAAATTATCATAGTTGGGAAGGAACTGGCTTCTCTGCAGTAATCTTCCTGGAGGATGAGACATCTTTACTCAAGTCAGATGGTTTTCACAGCACTGGTCATAAAATATGCGGTGAATTTGGTGGTCATAGTTGGTGTTTAGTTGTTGGAACCTCCTCTATTATATGTCCATGTTTTACGATGAATTGACATTACTTGTTTTGCAGAATGGTCATGTGCTAGAAGATCTTGGGAAAGATTTCAGTGACCTGGGTGAACGGGAACGAAAACAGGTACGTTTCCTGTCACCATGGTCAGTTTGGTGAGGGGTAGTTCATGTTCCCCAGAAAATTGTTGTTTTTTGTTGAGGATTGGCAGGGCCTATTCTAGAATTTCAGGGCAGGGTCCGGAATTGGTAATAAAGGCCACTTTTTATCAGATTACCTTCCAAAATCTGTGATTTTAAGCAAATATCAGTCAAAAAGGGCACTTTTTGCCAAGATTTAAGAAGGGCAGCGTCCGATATTCGGATGCTTTTTTGTTCTAGAATGGGGCATGATTGGTGTACCTTTCTTTTGAATGTGTCATCATGAGTCAATCAAGAATTTAGTACGAAGTCTCCTCAGTCCTATTATGCAGTTGATTGTAATAGCAAGTAAAGCATGATTATACAGGGTAGGTTGAAAACATTTTCTTTTGGTACCTTAGCTTCAGAGGAGTGATTGTGGAGACATACTTGTTTGGTAGCTCATCGAATTGTTTGAAATAGTCGTGGTATGATAGCGAGAGTAATGTGGCACGCTGTGACATGTATGAATTTTTTGTGAGGACATATATCTCATTATTTAAGGAAAAAATTGAAGCAATTAGCTTCGAAAACTTGGACACCAGGTAGATATTGAAGATAGGAGTATTCTCCAAGACTTGTATGACAATTTAAGTATGTGACATCATGGGGACTAATGTTCAAGATTTTTTTGCGTTATTAATCAGGCCTTTCCTTGAAGGCGTGCTATAGCACACACACACACCCTGATGCACACCTAAAATATCTTAGGTGTGCTACTGTCATTCATCAAACAACAAAGCTCAACAAATGTTTTTAGTACTTTAAACTGTCGAAAATATCAGTTTAAGCAGAACCATGGTTTTTTACCATGACAGGCAACAAACCTTACCAGTAGAATGTAATTTAGCTTCAAAGTTCATGCTGTGTACAATAGACACAAGAAAAATGTCCTGAAAAGGTCTGATAAATTAGGTGAGAATCATTACATTTGTGTGAATAGTACTCGGCACTTTCTGAATTCTAACTAATTGAGTTGTCAACTGATCATCGGATGAATAGTTTCAGAGATATTGACATAGAGAGAATATGATGAAAATCTAATGAGACATCACCAGAGAAATGCAGATATCAGCCAATCTAGACGATGCTACTT
>JAOBRC010519565.1:0-11442 GCA_027575255.1 Scolionema suvaense | reverse complement strand
AATGCAAAATTGTGCCCTGTTAGGCTTCAGTATATATTGCCCCTTTAGGACAGAATCCGCATGCTGCCTTACTACCGTAGAGTACCCTGTATTTACTATTTTTGCGTACAATATTATATGTTTATACCCTATGGCTATTATTTTCTTCAGCTTCTTAGACGATGAAGTGATTATCTATACATTCTTAGCAATATATCTGTGAATATGGGAATTTTTTCTGGGTTACAAATTGCTCTGGACCTGGGTACACATGTCCGTTACAAGGAAAAGCAATCTCTTCGGGACAACATCGTCCGAAATGGTGGAATCATCTCATATCTGGTCACTGTAAAGGTAATGAAATTTTGTTTTTCTTTTGTTATTTGTAATTACCAATCAACCATCTGCACCATCTGCTTATTGAGTCTGCATGAAGAAATTTGTACTTTAATGCTGTTTTCATAATTTTGTACCCAAATAATATACTACAGGCTGGCACATAGTGGCGGACATGGGACATTTGTCAAGCACGTCTATGGAAAATGAGGAAGGTGTCCGATGCATGGAACTGCCATTCTCATTTCTGGATTCAAATCAAAACTCATCAGGGTTTTAAATAATTTCCTTATTTTAACTTCCTTGCTTATTCACCCAACACGTGATGTGCGTCTACTAAATATAAACAGACCCTGTCCCATTCCGTTAGCAATTCCTATGAATAAGGTATGCCTTATATTGGGAACATAAAATTCTGATCATACATCCATGGCTACTTTGGTTCGGCAAGTCATGGCCCATTTTTGTGCGACGTTTCCGTATAGCCTACAAAGAAAGCCCATGCTTCTCGCTAGCTGGTAAGCAAGCTAGCTTCCATCGAGTATAACTTTGTGTTGGATTTGAGACTGTGGGATTTAATTGAGGATGTCTCTTGTCCTCGCTCCCTGTGATGCATGCATGTGGTCTGTTGATGTAAACTTTGTCTCCAGACAGGTACAACTAAGTGTTTCATAAATTATATATAAGAATCCCTTGTTTGCTGGGCTTCTTCTGGTGGACAACGACTTATTGCTGTGCTAGCGAGTTGTCTACGTACCCTTGGAAGTGCTTAGTGCTGTTGCCATGAGAGCAACCCGCAGAAAGAGCTATTGAATATAAAATATCTATTAGTTTCCCAAAGTCTCATTAAACACAGCTAGGTACATAGAATCAGAAGCAAACTAACAACATGGGTCATTGCGTGATCTCGTAGGGCTGCATGCTGTGATTTTGTCTGGCTGGGTCATTGAACTGCTGTACATTTTTGTTAGGATGGTAAAAAAAAATTATTTGCAGGCCTGTACAAATGTAATACAAATGCATATAATTTCCTTGTTATTCTTCATCTTTTCTGCTTCTTCAAGTTGGATATATGCAGCCATGTACAGAGGGTAATATGTTATTCAAGTTGAATCCATTGTGAAGCATGACTCAAATGGAGCTGAGAATGGAAACAACATTAATTCTGAAAAAGCTTTGAATCAGTAACCTTCGAGCAAAAGTGGTTTAGAAAAGCCCTCTTCCATTAGTAAAAATCTGCCATAGAGTCTAAATCCTGGGGAAAAGCCCTTTTTGTACACATTTTTAGGTATTTTCAGAATTGTTCCTAAACATTTGAGTTCTCCTCTGAAACCGCCCTTCAGTCATAGCTTACTAACTGTTCTATGAATAAATTAAGTGATGAGCATTTCGTGAAAACCTATTGATTCTTGACTGTGGTTTCATGTGTCTGACAACAGTTTTAGGAAAAAGTGTTATTGTTAAGCATCATCATTTTTTGTGAACAGTGCTGCTACTCTACCCGTGCTTGCATCACTTCAAAAAAAACAGTAACCTGGGTGCCTAGCTGTGAAGTTATCGCTCTATTCCGCTTTACCTCTGCTTGCTCATTGAACGCACAGCTTGGATGAACTCCACAGAAAACTTGCAGTTAAAGCTTTCGAATATCTTTTGTGATAATTGATAATGCTGGCCCTGAAATAATTTCTTCCAGTCTTTGGTCACGTTTGCCCGGCAGTATGGTAGGTAGAGCAGGACAAATAACTGAAGCAAGTCCCATGACTATATAGTTTATTGTATTTATTTTTGCATATTCGTCAGCTAATTGAGTGAGCTATGGCAAAGGTGCTCTGAGGTGGCTGCTGATGATTGTCTTTTACTCGCTTACTAAGTTTTTGTTTACAAATGGTTGTCCCTGCATGAGAAAGTGTCCTTTTCTTGGAATTCTACGCAGGGCAAGTAGGAATGAAGCTAACCACTTTTCTACACAAAGGCTTACAGATTCCTCATTGTTCACCCCTAGGGATAAAACGAAGTATCGTCACCAACATCACTTAGCTTATTGTTTTCGTTGCTGGGCACCAGGATGCTCTAGGTGTTATGTGGGAAAATTTTGAAGAATTTCTGGAAGAATTTCTGATCATAAAGGTGTGGCACAAATTCACATGTGTTTAGACACTCCTTATCTGTAGACCATGTTATGTTTAACGGCACTCTGATTGATGCATCCAAATCTGGATGCGAAGTTTTCTTGTGAAGATCTACCTCACCCCGGAATTAGTGAAAATGCAGGGATGGCAGGAGAAAGGGGTTAGCATCCAGGTTAAATAAACAGCGAAATTCCATAACACTACTTACTACATGTGAAGAGATTTTGAATTTCTCACAAAAGGAATCTTCCAGTGTTTGTATCCTGTTTTGTTGTTTATCCCTGCTTACACTTGGAGGTGGTTGTGGGGCAGATTAGCAACCCCCTTAGGATTTTTCCTTAACGGCAAGAATTTTAGAGCTGAAACTTTGTCACTGTTGATATAATTTTAGAAGCTATAAGCAGAAATAAAAAATTTGTGAAATATTTTGATCTTCCCAGTCTTTTGGGACATTTTTGTGGGTACCTGGACCAATTTCTACCAAAATTTTGACTTTAAGTTTCTAGAAACGCTGTGAATATGGCAAAAACTGCTTGAATAGTCTATGCTAATAGCTTGTACATTGGTGGAAATTTTTGCTGATATCAGCAAAATTTGAATTATTTAGGCAACTCTTATTCCATTTTCTAAATCTGCACAATGTTCCTGCACCTTGTACCAAATTTCATGCTTTCACCATGCTTTCTTCAGTAGTTGGGATGGGGTGGAGGGGGCAGTTTTACCCTCTCCCCCCTTCCTAGCGATGAATGTTTGTCCAAGGGCCCAGTGCAAATAGGGTCAAAGTGCTCTACATATTACAGGACCTAGTTGACAGAGTTCTATCATGACATCTCAAGGTAAATGGAGGAAATTGGTTGTGTTAAGGTAGTACCTTACTGGAATTGTGATTTTACTATTTTGCCAGAGAAAGCCTACCCATTTTGTTAAACCTGCTGCTGATCTGAAGAAGACTTGTCATTATTTTAGCTCACCCCGCTTTTCTCTTAATTGTATCACCTGTCGTTATTCTGAGATTAAAGAAGCCCCTGTTACTGATAGTGTTTTTGATGAACTACAGAGGTCTATCATGTATATATATTTTTATGTTCTTTGTGTCATAAAATAAAGACAGGCTAGTAAAATACCTTTTGTAAAAGGTTTTTGCAAAAATGTGATGCCTGGGACAAAACTGGTTTCAGACTTTTAGATGGTAATGGAAAATAGTCATACTTAAAATCCTGAAACGGGTATTTTTCCCTCTGACCAAATGGGCTTACCTGTAGGCTCATTTTGGGGGCAGATCTGCTTGTAAAAATTTTAAACTTCATTTTATTGCAATCATTAAATCTACTGCCCTATATCCTGTAGCATAACCGATTTTGTGAGAATGGAAAAGGTGTTGCTATTGACGTTTTGCAGCTGCATTAGCGGAACTGGAATCCCGCTAGTTTTATTACCTGCATCTAAAACGACCAATTGCTGAGATGCATTGTAGGTTTTCATGAGTACCCTGCTTCCAAAGACACTCATTTCCTTTATATAACGTGATATCCCCAGAACTGCATAAACTTTTTGAGTAAAATAGGACAGAGAACTGTAGCCTGGCAATGTACACATTGTTTCAACTGTGTCATGCAAAATGTCATACATACAATGAGTTTACCTAATGATGACGTGCTGTATGAAAACTTTACTGCCCCCATCTCATGTATCACCAAACCATCACATCAATCTCTTTTGACTTTCCTGTTGATTTACGGCCGTCCCGCTCTAGATTCATCAGAAAGATATTTCATCTTCACTACTAGGAAGAAAAATTCTTTGTTATCATCCATGTGTTCCTAGTTATTTCACATGTCTCACCTTATGCAATCAAGCTCTCCAAAAATGCTGCATCATCTTGCAAACACAAACAATGTCCTTCACATCAGCATGCTCCAAAGTTTGACATGGTATTGCCACCAGAGACTGCAAAGTGTAAAGCTTTAAGCCTGGTCCCCAGCACAATTGCTGTGTCTTATATATTGCAAAACTGGTACCCAAGTCCAGTTTTATGTGTCTATTGGAGAGAATGCAGTAGACGTCTGCCTTTCAGTGCATAAGTACTCCACTTATAAAGTAGTTATGATTTGTTGTGTGATGGTTAGCAAACAATTCCTGCATAAGCAGAAGGGCCAATGTAGAAAAATACAAAGTGCGCCAACAAGCTTTTATGGAGAACAACATTCCTACCACTCTATATGAATAGGTTTCTTCCAGGCAACCGCTGTCACTGACTTCATGTTCTAGACATTGCTTGCAGTTTGTGGTGCTTAATGCAATGCCTCTCTGTTCAACTTGACTCTGCTCGCAATGAACTGGACTAGCCGGTTCTTTTAAGTTTAAATCGTGTTAGTATATGATACCAACATCATGCTACAGCATCTCACTTTACATATCCTACGAGATAAAAGGCAGTGCATATCCATAGCATCCCTCAAAATTAGGATTTTCTACCAGCGACATTTTTCTGCTACCATGGAAATGAAATGGGTTTTTGACAACTTACAACCCAACATAAGTATTTAGTAATCCTCAGCTAGCTAAAATGAAAACCTCAGATATGATATGAAAGCAGAGCCATTTCTCATCGACCGATTGCTATATCGTTAGATACACCTGCCTCTCGAAACATAACGAAGCTACAAATTTTGATTCAATAATTATCTTTTAACTGATGTAATTTATATGTCATCTTTTTTGTGTCTAATTATCCCAATCTTAACCCTATCCAACCTGGGCTTTTTGGTGCTGTAAGATACCCAGGGGGAGGGGGGTGGATTCTGCCCACCTCCATAATTCTATATCTGAATATATTGAAACTTGGCACACATATTTATTAACGCTTCATGCATATTTGTACCAATTTTCAAGTCAATAGGATAAATAGGGCATGACCTAACAGGTGGCAGAATAGGGTTACTTAAGAAATTAAGAAATGCTAAGGCACGCGCGCCAGACAGTCACTTCTTTGGAGGAGTTCTCATGTTACCTGTATGGAGACATGAAGCTGGCACAATGAATAAACAGAACCAAAGTTGATATGGTTTAACAAAGTAGACATTCGGCTCAGGCAATTTTGTTGGCAACCCTTAACCCTATATATACCGGGCTTTTTTGGCTGGTATAATACCGGGGTGGGGGCGGATTCCGCCACCCTCCCGGAAGTACCTGTTAAGTACCTGTTAAGCCATGAAGTGTACACTGTGTTTTAGAACAATCTTTTAGGAGTACAATAAACTAAGAATGGGACTTTGGGAGTTCCTAGAAGTGCCTCAGCTTCAAGTTTTGTGAGGTACGCTTTTTGAGATTTCGTCAATTTTGCATCATTTTGAAGAAAAATCGTCCCTAAGACGTTTTGTCACCTGCAGCATGTCTTGCAATTGTTCATTGCTCACAAAACTCATATACCATTTGAAATAGTCTCGTAGGAGTACAAGAAAACTTAAATGGTTATTCCAAAAGGTTTACTTGAGGCGCAACAAGAGATTTAAGTGAAATATTGGTCAGAATTTTGAGAGATTTTTTCGCATTTTTGGACCCAAAGCCCTTCCAAAACCCCCTCGCTGTGCAAAATCGACTCAAAAACAGGAAATGAAACTTACGCTGTCGTATTTTGTATAAAAAACTATGAAAAGTCACAAAAAGCGGGCTTAAAATGTGTAGCCAAAAAAATTCTACGTCGATCAATATGCGAAAGTGGCGGAATACACCCCCCCCCGCCCGGTATAAATAGGGTTAAGGGATGCCCTTATTGTTTGAAGTCTACTGCACATGTGTGCCCATAGTGAGCAACCAGGTGAGAAACCAATAGAACAATTGACGTGCGCAACAAGTAATACAAAGACCAAGCTCAATGTTGATTCTGCTCAAAGAGGAATGAACAGAAAATGATTCCAATGCACTGTGACACTGCCATCATTGGAGGTTCCAGTACTGTTTTTAAGAATTAGGTAGCTTCATAGTATAGCCAAAGCCAGAGTTCAAAATGATATCCTCAGTTGTGAAATTTAGTGAGCCCAGCAGTCATTTTAGATCAAGCGATAGCAGAAAGAATTTTCACAGTAAGAAATTGATCCAAAGGTAAGTTTGCTTGTGTTTTGGGGAAACAGTGGTGGTTGCATTTTTTTTGCCACCATAAATTATTTTCTCAATGGCATTATTCCGAGGGCTGCCATACATAGTGGTAGGGAGAGATATAGACATGCTAGTCTAGCACTGAACAGGCTCGCATATTTGCTTCATTTGATTGAAGGACGGGTAGCAAATACTATGCTGTTATAGTGTACCTGAAAAAAATGAAATTAGGATGAAAGACGCACCATGAGATGGAACACTTTTCATTTTCAAATCATGTCTTTGAAAAGGCGGCTTTCAATTGAATCACAGAATTTTGAGACATTACTTTGCTGTCCCCACTCCTATGTACATCTGCTAAGTTCCGCACCAAGTCGCAATTTTTATGTCCTGTCCTAGGTGAGAACCAGGCTTTAGAGGTTCCAAGAAATTCTCAGCTTCATTTCGTATTGTTCTTCTGCATGTACCTAATAGGCTTTTCTAGTATGGAGCTATTGATTTATATGATGAATTCCATAGCAGACGGCTGGACTATACCAATTCTTATAATTTCTTATCCGTGAAATGGCTCAGCAGGGCTTGAGAGTTTGACAGGGTACCTAGAATTAACAAGTTCCCGTACAGTACTGCAATGTTGATATCCATTTATTCAAAATAGGTTAAATTGAAGTAAAGAACCATTTGTAAATGTTTAAGCTATCTTTCAACAGAATCCCTCCGGTGGTGGGTTTAGCCACTTCAAAGGATAGGATAAGCTTCAACTTCAAAGACATTACCTAGGACACACTATGACCTGCTTCGACTCTGTGGTGCCTAATGGCCTATGATGTCTAGAAAATGATTAAAACTCGATCTTCCGACAAAAAAAATGGAGTTAACTCAAGGTACTGTGATGAATACCTGCATGCATATAGCTATAGTCCCCCATGCTTGCAGTCTCGTGCTCAAGTATATTTTTTACATGTCTGTCCCCGATTTCGTGGGGATTTGTCCTGGATTCGGATGAACTGTGGAATTCTGAATTTTTTCATGAAACTGGACACATCTTCAGCCCTCGCAATCTACGACGGCATTCGGCACTGCCGTCGTAGAAGCCGCCGGCCTATTGCAACAACGGCGGCAAAAAAAAATGCCGTCTGTAGTATTTCACCATAGGGGAAGCTATCAATAATGTCCTTATATCACTTCTTCAATATTTCTTACATATAAATTGTGTTTTGGATCTCGTAAGGTAAGCTACTTTTATCGTTCTGCCGCTGGCATCCTATTCAATGCTGCAGCCGACCAGGTAAACAAATCAATTAGCAAGCAGAAGCAATTCCCGCTTGTTGATCAATTAGATAATCTATGTACTCAATGTCAATTGAGTGATCGCTCTGCGTACATTCCTTTCTAAACACATGCCACAAGTAATATTAACGACATGTTAATTGGTTCCACCATATCGCTGTTGGTTATAGATAAACAGCGTTGATGAGGTCTGTTTGTTCCCTTTCATTACTTGGAAACTGCTGCACGTTATCCTGCGCTGGTTCTTACTCTTGACTCCCTGTGAACGAACCTATACAGACTGGGTACGAACTGCAAGATGGCGGCTGGATGATCTCTGCATCGCAGATAGGCAAAACAGCAAGGCAAAGATACGGAGGAGTAGTACGCAGTTTGTTTCTGGATTCTTCTGGAAAATACAGTGTACTTATAGAATAGAATTCTAATACCACCTACTCACCAATTTCGGTATGGAAAGTTTCTTTTTCATTTTATTATCGAGTAAAACTGCTTGGTTAGGAGCATGATGCTTTCTGTTATTGGAAAGTGTCTCTCAAGGAAAATTTAAGTGCCGTTGTGTGCCGTCGCTCTTATTGAAACCTGGCGGCAATTTTTTTGCCGTCGCCCAAAGTCCTAATTGCGAGGGCTGCATCTTCCAAACGATCGCAGATGCTACAGAAATACTTTGAAATTCGGAGTTCTAGCTGACAGACTACAGTATCACATTTGACCAGTTATCTGACCAAATTTTTTTTAACATTTCCATTTACAGGAAAATTCAGGCCTGAAATTAAGTGACCCTAGCTTGAATGATGCAACATTCCTGTCGTAATTACTGACTTCTATTTTCTGCAACATGCATTTGTTTGGATGACATTCAAATTGTTATCATTTCGCACTCATCATATCACCACTGTGCGCTGTGGTACCCATTACAAGTTTCTTACCACTGTTTCCCACCACAGTGGAAGTGCATTTACGTATCAATGCATCTTTTCATATGCTAAGTTATCAGTAGAAACACTTGAATGACATGCCAGTGTCAGCTGCTGACCATGCAACACATCACATGGAAGCTGGTTTTGGCTTCATTTTAGGCTTCTCCTGATATATCTTCATAATGCTGGTACTCACTATAGTGAAATAAAAGAATGAAGTTTAGAGTTGATATTCGGGCTTATCATGGCCATGTTTATAGTAGTCGAGATCAAATTATATTCGGGCTGGAGTTTTCCTGTAACATAACTTGTGTCATTCTGTGCCTGGATTGCTTGTCGTTGCCTGACTAAAAGTTCGTATTTGTGGCCTGCGTAACAATGAGGAATAGTCGGAAATCATTGGATGCACCAACAACAAAAACATCTTTAGTTTATTCTGTTATCTGTATTTGGCCTGTGTAATAATTAGACAAATTTGGCGCTGTGTAATCATAAGATGGACCAACAACACAAAAATCCTGGGTTTGTTCTGTTATCTATAGTGGCCAGACAAAATTTTAGGTTACCATTAAAACAGTATCAAACATGAAACTCCCCATTCAGATGCAATCACTATAGCTGTACATGCTGTTAAGTTTATTTCAACCGTTGTGGTTCCTTAGTAGTACCTTATTGAGCAAGCTGGCAGGGAGCCTGTGAACCTGGGCTTGTGAGATGCAAAGCACTTACTTACCCTAGTGTATTGCAACCCATGGCTGTTAGAGCATTGAAAAATATAAGACTTAAGACTAGAAGTTGTTCCTAAGAAATGTCGAAATTGTTAAGGTAGCACAGACTCAGTCATGGAAATGTAGGAATGATCAGCACCGCCCAGTCAGATTCCACTTTTTCCTCCGATATTAATTAAAGGTATCGAACTCCACCGACAGAGCTTGCGTTTATATGTAGACGCAGTTAAGCCTGTATCTTCATAGTGTTTATCGCTTGTACTATTTCATGTACTGACCCCCCTGGATACTCATCTTACTGTAAGTGCATGCAAAGGACTTGATAACAATGCGTGCACTCTCCGAATGCCACCCACCAGATTTTAACCTTTATATGCTCATGCATTTCAGCTTTCAGATGTCTGGCTGACTGTATGGGACAGTTGTGTTATGCTTATCAGAAGTATTTTTGGTTGTCATCGTAACATGTTAGTCCCACTCTCAGTTTGCCAGCCTTTCTTGTGTAGTCAATCAGTATTTTATGTTTCTTATTCTTATTTAGAACATGGTATGTTACACCCTTTTTTTGTAAGCAACGATTTTTCGGCTTCAACCTCGGTGTTGCTTTTTATTTTTTGTTTTTCTGCCTTGGATGTTGCTTAGGTGTTGGTTAATTCTAGAAGTCTTCTTTCTCTGTCCAACTTCGTAAGGTTCCATGATGAAAGTTTGTGATAGCTTTTTGTCATCTTATTTATTGATCATATTTTATGTACTGTCGGTTAAGAAAGCATTTATTTCCTTACACTTACAAAGAAGAAGATGAAAATCTTAGACTTGACGACAGAATCTCGAGCTAAGAGTGTTGCTTAGCGTTTTCTTTGATTTTAGCGATTTTCAGCCTTTTGTTGCTCATAAAGTTGTTGCTTACAAGAAAGTGTGTCATCTGTGGAGACTTATGCGAACATAGTGCGGTATTACATGTATCAAAGTAAAACCAAATGGCGCTTTATAGGATACAGATATTATTTAGTATGTCATTGAGTTAATATTACTTGACCCTTTTTTGGCAGACATAACCGATCGTATGCACTTGAAGATCAGTAAACTGACTTGAAGTGCTTTGTTCAAAGAGAACTACTTATGTAAGTCACATTTGAAAATGTGACTTTGAGTGTTCATTTCGTGGCAGAAGCCTCTCCTGTTACCCTTGAGATATCCATTTGTCTAGCACAGCTACCTCCAGTGTTATGTCTTGATATTGTCTGAGTTTTTGAGTTTAAGTGCCCGATCAAAGTTGTCTGAGTTTTATTTTCATGGTGGCTTTCTTTCAGACTTCATATTTGATTGTTCCATCAAAAGAGTATGCTGAGTCATCTTACAAATGTGAAAGGGCCCTGAAAGGCAACATACCCATTATCAGACAAGAGTTTGTTCTCGACTGCCTGCAAGCAAAGAAGCTGTTGCTTGCTGACAATTACGTTGTGCTTGGCCAATCGACAGCTGATGAGTGCAATAATGACTTTCAAAGTGGGAAGATAGTTGCAAGTGAGTACTGATACAGTCATATGCGCTAGTTGTTGGAGAATTTAGCCATGCTTTATGTAGTTTTCAGTTATTCGCAAGTAGTGTCCTTCTCTTGCTCTTCTATCATTTCCAGGATGCATGTCTAATTGTATGTGAACTCTATCCATTGTTAATTGTGATGTACAATCAATCTTATCAATGAGAGGTGAGCGATAGCTTTGGCACGCCTCCCCACTCGCGTGTCTTGCTCTAGGAGAGTGATGTATCGCTCGCCTGATGACATGCTGTACAGAGCGCCTCATCACACTGCCATTTCAGTAGAAAAAGTATTAGGTGTTCTATAAATAGTGTGACTGATGAGGAAAAAACTGAAGTACAGTACTGCTCAAAAATAAGGTTCGCTTTGCGCATTTTCGAGTATAATAGGAAAAATCGCGTCGGTTTGTTTCCACTCACTTCTTTTAT
>JAOBRC010519454.1:0-11442 GCA_027575255.1 Scolionema suvaense | reverse complement strand
GCCAGCACTTCACAGAGTACGGATGATGTAGAATTTCTTCCTCATAGGGCAGATCAACTTCTTCCTAAAATGAAAATTATAATCAGATTTTGCACATATTGCTCTGAGCATTGGCTGAAAAATGGTGATATTCCCAATAATTTTGCACTTGATTGTACATTAAGTTAATCAAAACATTGATTGAGGATATGCTCTGATCAGTAATTAGCAGTACCAACCACTTGCTGTTTGCCACACAGGCCCACTACAATGTCAATCATTACACCTGGCGAGACTGGAACCCGCGGCTGACGGTCTCTAACTGATTCACTCTAACCACTGCTAAACAAGACATGCTTTTCACATAGTCTGTCAGGTAGCCATGTGCCTTGGCAAAGGGGTGATTTTTCGCAATCTTAAGCGACCCCCAAACAAAACAATAGGCAACCCCCGAACAAAACACTAGCCGACCCCCGAACGAAACACTACCCGACCCCTGAACAAAACACTAGGCGACCTTTAAACAAAACACTAAGCGACCCCCGAACAAAACACTAAGCGACCCCCAAACAAAACACTAGGGTGTAAGTTTAGGTCTCATGGAGTGATTCACTCTCACCAGATCAACAAACAGAGTTACTTGCTCCCTCTTTCGACAGGGGAGAACCAATTGATTATACGTAGGAGACAGAACATTTCAGAATATTTTCAACCTAAGCTTTACAACTTCCATTACCACACACGAGACACAAAGATTTGGTACACCAGGGGTCCAATTGGAATCCTATCAATCACTATTTATTGGTGAACAAAATTGCTGCCAACAGCAATGGAAACTGCCAAAAATGTGGCAAAACTTTGAATTTTTGATGAGCCTGTACTTGGCAAACACCTTTGCACCAGGAATGGTGGCCTAAAAGTAGCTTAAGCCAACACATATAAAACGTAAGGCAGGGTAAAAAATGATGAATTTGGCCATTTTTTACTTTTGATATGGGGTCATACTCCAGCCTTTGCGTGAGAACATACTTTTTACCACGCACAGGAACAACAACCCATAGATGCTCCCAAAAGCTCAAATTTACCTTCATTAAGAAGTAAATAGATACGCCTTAAGTTTGGTTTGATGACTGCCTTTCAGGTGAAGTTAAGTTTTTTTCTAAATCTTACGTTTTCTCGTGTTGTCAAAGCTACTCTATTTAATACCTTATTTTTATACACTTTTTTAATAAGCAGCAGTTAAATCGAAAATGAGCCCCGGTGGTGCTTAAAATTTTGGTAATTCCGGCCTCAATGGTGCACAAGTGGATCATCAAGCTGGTTAAAGTAAGGCTTCAAGTGAATTGTCAGACTTGCGCTGTAAAAGTGGATTTCGATGTTTCATGTTGATGTGAATTTCTGAAATTATTTCCATTTCCGTTTCCTCTGGAAACCCTATTTCTTGAATATCTGCGAATAATTCTGGAAGAAGTTAGTTGGCAATTTTTTCGAAAGTCGAGAAACTCCTATCTTCTTTGGTAAGAAACGTTTTTGGTGCTAAATATCCTGCCAGTCGTTTGTCTGTTTCCTCATAAGAACGACAACTTCACGTCTGCTATTAAAACCAAACTTCAATATCTTCCGAATCTCTCCGAAAATCCCACAAATTCAAGATAGCTACTTCGATCTGCATAAAACTAAAAAGAAAAAAAAAGAAGTTGCTCCTCAGTCGCGCGTCACTCGTCGCACGTCCCTGCGTGGCTTCGGCTTATGAGCATGCGCATAAACGCATGTGCGAAATAGCTCGTCCACGCAAGTGTAACATAAATGAAAGTAAAAGGTAAAGTTGAGCAGTACAGATGTTTTTTTCAACGTTATTTTCTGATCCAAATATTTTTGACCACCTCCACCGGAAGGCTGTTTGTCTTCCATGGTGGGGGTTTAAACCCCAAGTGAGATATCTCATCGGGCGAAACTTTGTCGCGCAAAAGTGACGAAGTCTTGGCTAGGTGAGGAAAATTTCGCCCATCGTTAATATTGCACATAAAATAGGCGTTCTTGGTTTTCCAATTATTCGTCTGGCGAATAGACGCCCACCCTTTAAATAAACGCCCATCCTTCGACCATGACGATAGGGTGCTTATTTGAATTTTTCTCAAGAATGTAATGGAAAAGTAATTCAGGAAGTAATTTTGAATAAGCAACACAACTTGTCTTACCTTCTAATGCGGTTTAGCTTCCGTATCTATTAATTAAATAAACGCCTACAAGGTTTGGGGGGATTTCACCCCGCACCCAGTTTTTCTTAAATTTCATCTAAACAACAAATCTGTTGGAAGTAAATGCAGGTGGCCTTTCCTAAAATTTATCGAGAAACGTTTTGGTGGAAAAAGAAAATTCTGAAGTAGGTCACGTGACATATCTTAATTTAGGATAACAGTTGGATTTGTACTGATTATGAAAATGGGAAATTTTACCTTTTTCTGCGACAAGTTTCGATGCACAAGGTATCTGTATCAGTATTATTAACCTCCTGTAGGTCAAGAAAAATCTTCAAAGAGAAGGAAAGTGCACTATGGAGATAGAGATATATTTCATTTTACGACGGTTTGTTTACCTCCCCCGCCAATAATTTCCTCGTCCCTAAAGATGACGCTTTATACGCAGAAACTAGTCGAGTAAATGTTTATTCAATTTCACTAGAGGAAGCATCAAATGGGAAATTGCCTTTTTTAGATTGTTTAATAGAAAGAGAAAGTGAACATTTAAATATTAAAGTCTACAAGAAACCAACCTACACTGGACAATATGTCCACTATTTATCAAATGTAAGCAATCATGTCAAGGCTTCTGCTATACAAGCATTAGTAAGAATAGGGCAAAAAATGTTTGTTCAAAAATCCAAGATTTCGAAGAAGAACTGGAATACATTAGACAGAAAATGTTGTTCAATGGCTACCCAATATCTGTCGTTGAGACACAAATCAAAAGAACATTGGAAGGCATGATCACAAATGAAAAGAAAAACAAGGAGAAAATAGTGAGTTCTGAGGATGAGACTCTCACAAAGATGTTCATGTCTTATAAAAGAGGCATCTCGGGGAAAATTCGGAGATTAGCAAGAAAATCTAGAGTGCAAGTTATATTTACCAAAGGGAAGAATTTTAAATCAAGTAAATCAGGGGAAGATAACATTAGGAAATCAGAACAAAAGCTATCTGGATTATCAGAACATTTACATTCCACAAAACACAACTTAGATTGGGAAAACGTTAAGGTGTTAGCAAAGGACAATAATTTCAGATCAAGGACCATCAAAGAAGCAGTTTTTATCTCAACCCCATCAATACAGAAAAGGAACAAACATGACAGTCTGTGGCTCCGGCAAAACATTTTGATAGGAACTGACGCCATAACGGATATACAAAGTTTACAGACCAGGAATTTCTCCAAGCAGCTTTGGTGGCCACCATTTTTTTTAGAAGATCAAAAGTTGGCTGAAATCACAACTTCAGCCAGTGTAGCTTGCAATTCAATGTTACATAGCCAAAAGTGACCTCGGCCAGCAAAAACAATGAGTCACCTGCTCACGTTATGGTCAAATAATCCAAATTATTATTGATGCTTTGGAATACCCGTAGAACAGTTGGTAGCACTATCACAGTTCCGAGCGTATAGCAGCAGCACTTTTGCGCTACCATGCGAAAAACCATGCTTGCAGGCAAAATCTGACCCCCTGGCTGTTTAGGGTGAAGAAAAATCTCACAGGTGTTGTCATTGATGTACTGAGCTTGGTAACAACTGAAGCACAAGACGTATATTATTGCATGCACATGAACACTCCTCATCCAATTTTTACAGATAACTCTACTTCTCAAATAGCGGTTTGAAGTTTTCCGCCAAGCACTAAAATGCGTCTAGGAAGAACCCTGTATATGCTATCTATTAAGTGTGAAAGGGTTATAAAACGATCAGCAGAAGCCTTCATAAAAATCATTAGAAGGATAGGAATGTTAAAAAATGTTATTTATTTCATGTTATATAGCACGTTTCCCTCAGTCAGAGACCTGGATAGAGGGATGGAGTTCCAAAACTGAACATTGAGTTTTGACCACCACATAGCACTCATCAGTTCGGTGTCTAAATCAATCCCTGCAAAGATTTTTTGTTTCCTGAATTTGCAAAGCTTGCATCATTATTCAGTGAGATACTTCAACTACTTTATTATCTAATCAACAGGCGTGTTGGTGGCCCCTCCAGGACATCAGCAATTGACAAAACATCGGCACATTATATATTTAAAGTAACGGACATCAGCATTAAGAGCTGACTGGACATTAGTTAACATAACAGACATGGACATTAAAAGAAGACTCAACATTCCGGTACATACCAGTATCATCTGCGGGCCAGACTTCTTCTGCCTTTCAGATCCCAAGATCGGCATTGTGAATATAACCTCAACTGGAGATCCACATCAATCCTCTCCTATAACTACAAATGCACGGATAAAAGATTGAGATGTACTGACAAAAGATTGAGATGCGTTGATAAAAGATTGAGAAAATAAAAAGTTAAAAAATGTTTCTAATCCAAATTTTCATGACCAGAACCCAACAAACTGAAAAATGCAAGTTTGCACCCTCTCCATTCTACTATTGACACTACAATCTCCAAGCAATGCAAAAATTTATTTAAAGATAGAATCTAGGCAGAACATAGATGATCATAGCACCAATAGACCCTTTCGCAAATCGTCATCATGCGATGCATTGTGGGATGACCAGGGTGGCAAATCTCATTAGGATGGTAGCTGCCATCCTCTAAGGATATCATTTTAATGCCCACAGAGCAGACACAATTGTCGGCTAACAGCAAAATTAGTAGTAATGTAAGATCATCATTAGCTTTTGTCACATCAATATTAATTTTAATGTGACCCGTGGCCATCCCACAATGCACTTCATGATGACGATTTGCAAAAAGGTCTATAGCAGTGAGCACCAATGAACATCTGAGAAAACAGTATATATATTGAAAGATCCAAAAGATAGTACAATTATTGTCTCCACATTCAGACAAAACCCCATCAATAATTCTCAACAAAAATAGCACCGATTTTCAGGGACATGTTTCGTCTTCATAAGAATAAGTCTTCAGCTATAACAAAAGCATTCATTAAATCTGCTACAATATACCCCGTGGCAATTAACATAACAATAAAAAACACTTAAAAGCTCATTTATGATTACCACACATCTTCACATGAGAATTAGGACGAAGTGATAATGAAGTCTAGGATGTGATAAAACAGAGCGAGTACAGAAAGATCAATAAAACTGAGTGATGACGGAATAGAGAAGCATAAAAACAAAAAATAAGGAATGAAGTGATCAGCCTGAAATTGAGAGATTCAGATGTTTCACTTGTTTGTTGAGCATTGGTTACACCATTTAACAAACATGGCTTCCTTCAACATTTAATAAACATGGCTTGCTTCAATTTGCATTAAAAATATAAAGATTTAATGACTTGAAGGTTGATAATACAACATACAAGAGAATTTTTCTATCAACAACGATTTCAATTTAAATGAGATCACTGCAACCAAGAAGATAGATCTACATAAGTTTTTTCAAAATAATTGGATATTCTGGAAGCATGTTTTCAGGAGGCTAGTGCAACTTGAAGAACTAAAGTATGAAAAAGAGGAATTAAAGATAAAATGTGAAAACTACAGAATGGACATGTTATGCTAGTTCAAGCTTAGCAGTGAACATATATTCGAAAAACCATAAAACAGTAATTTCAAGACAGTCAAAACATTGACATAAATTATGATACAGCAACCATGAAAAAAGCTCATAACATTTTTACGATGGTACTTTTAAAGCAGATGCAAAGTATTCTGGTTGGGCTACTTGATGCACGTTGAAAGACTAGGGAGGGCAAAATTACCCGCCATGGTGAAAGTCTAAAATACCGAAGTAGGAAACATAAAATATGCCTGGGTTAGACGCAATCCTGTCAACGTTTTATAATATGACACCTACCATTGTCCATATTTTGATGGCATTTTCATCCGCATCATTGGCAAAAATTCAGATTTTTCAGGTCATGCCAATCATTCAAAATTTCAACAGGTCCAAGACAATACTATTTGCTTTTGACTGAGTTTAATACTCCATAACATTCATTTACAAAAATACCCAAAAGTCCCCAGTATTTAAGGCTAAATGTAAAATTTTAAAATTTTTTGACCGAAAATCATCCATAAATGGCTACAATGAACTTTGACAAAATTCTCACAGCTACGAAACTAAACAGGGCTAACATGATAGCAGGCGGTTCCTTATTTTTTTGAGCTGAGCAACAAATAACTCATGATCTTTATCAGTGGATCATCTCCCTGATGGAATCAGATGCGAAAAGTTCTTACGCATTCAACAATATGTGTTGTGCCTTGCTGTAGTGAAAATGCTTTGAACAAAACAAAAACAAACGCAGGTTCCTCTCCTTACATGTATTGTCCACTCCATGCGTCAATAAAAGAATGCAAGCACACCCTGTGTGAAGAATCAATAAATATTTCAGCACAAATTCTAACAGACGCTGATACTAATATTTTTCTACATGCAGCACTAACTCAGTTTTTCTTCTTATCTCCCATTGAACGCCATGTCCTCAGTAGACGAATGCCATGGAATTCGCCTATCATTTGCCACATTATGCAAACTGCGACCAAAGCCATTTTCATGGGTGAATCTTTCCATGTACTGGGAGTTCGAGGCAGGTCTTTAAAGTCTGACCGCATCTGAGATACCAGCTCTTGAGCTCCAAAAGCTAGTGGAGCCAAACCAAAAACAACATTCAACATAAGGTAAATGATCATTCGCTTGGTATCATTTTTAGCCAGAGATCCAAAGCCAACAAAAGCCCCAAATCCACTAAGTAACCACAGCTTTTCCCATTGTTCAAGCGGTCCAAAGAAGGACGTTCCGAAAGCAGCCATAGATAAGAAGCGCATGCAGAATACAACAGTTAAAAACATATGTGGAATCAAACTTCGTCGAAGTTTTAGTTTGAGCTCAGCACTTGTCTTGTAGTGATTCACAATTTGTTCTCTGTGTTGAAAATCAGATCCATCGGTGCCTTGCGCTCTCGGACCAGATCTGGAGGCCATAATTCTCTACCTAATATACCTAATTGCTAGAAACTTTGACAACGAGAACACCATTAACATAACATTAACAACAACAAACATTGAAAGTTCATTTTGAAACATCAAACATACAGAACAAGGTTCAGATATAAAAGAAAAAGCCACAACAACTTAAGCAACATCGAACCTCCAACAAAAATTGAATTTCCTCACAAGAAAAACAAAAGGTTATGCCCTGGTCAATATCATTCAAGACAAAATTTTTCGAATTCACAGGTCAAAGGAAAAGATCTACTAACTATAACTCCACCTCAGTAATATTTTGGCTATATCCCCTATCATGAGGAGGATACAGCTACACACCAAATCTGTTAAGATTCCTTGCGTTCTTCAGTTTTTTTAAAATAGTTGACTACCACAACATTTTAAAGGCAAGCTTCATATTACCTAACCAGCTCGTCAACTCATAGCCTTCGTTCAATACCCTTACTTCATGCTTTGTATAGAGTCTTTGCATCAGAGCTCGATTTGCTGTCCAGCTTGTTTTCCACGCTCTATTGTTAACTAATTATGCACACGCTGTGTGAGCAAACACATTTGCATAATTTATAAGAAGGACAGCGAATTGGAAGCAGGTATGTGTATAGAATACGCTGAGTCAGTTCTGGTAATTTGCATGGGTGTGTAATTATACGCATAATAAAAAAATTGCTGGACAGCAAATTGCTCGCTGATGCAAAAGCCCTATACGATGCTTAAAATCGTGGGGGTCTTGAACGAAGGCTAGTAAACTCATTCACTCTGTTCAGTGTCCAAAGATACTGTTTCATATTACCTAACCTGTTTGCAAACCCATTCACTCTGTTCAGTGCCCTAAGGTAAATTTTATCATTCACACATCTTTTATTGCCTGGTTCCCCATTTTCGTCATGAGCTAATATATGGCACATCGTTTGTGCATGCCTTAGGAATAATCAAAAACTTGATAATCATAATACCTCAAAGAACACACTTACCACCAATTGAAAGCAGCTAAAACAAGGCTTGGCGTACGGTTACAGGCTACATACTGAACAGCCCTAGCATAGCATAGTAGCAAAGCAGATCTGTCTAGCATGTAATATCATAATGCTTTATTCTAGATGCTCTCATAAACAGTACCTTCAATCTTTCTGGGATTGAATGCAAACATGCACGTCAGCGATCATGCTGGCAACTGCTTAACCCCAGAAGGCTCAAACAGAAAGATTAACAAGTTTCTAGCAATGACTGATGGCTCAAGAAGATCCTGCATACACATACACAATCTTGTAAAAAATTGAGGTCAGAGGTCCCGACAAACAATGAATATCAGACGAACTGTTCAATCACAATCAATGAAAACTTTGATCAATTATGACAAGAAGTTTCTGTTGATGGGTTCCTCGAGCTAATGTGATGCCTCTCCGAGCAGCACTTAGGATACTTTTGCATCATCTCAAGCCAGCTACATAATGATGTACAAACACCTCTCTAAATCTAGCTTGCAATGTCATTGAAAAACACATTGCTTCTAAAAAACTAGAACTCATCTGCAAATAATGCAACAATAACGCAAATCAAACTTTAGTTCCAAATGCAGTAAAAGCCATAAAATAGAGTTCACTAAAATAACTTCAATGATGACTTTAAAAAAAAGCAATTCTTTAAAAAATTTAGCTGGTCAACATAGTGAATGACACATCTACACACTAAACAATAGGATCAACATAGAATCAACAATAGAAAGACCAGGTCAAGACAAAAGTAGCAAGTGATTCCTTAGAGGCATCTTTGGGTGGACTCAGCATCTGGTTTGAGTTAAAAACCTTTAAGATATGCCATACGTAACAGTTAAGATGATCAATCGGGCAATTGGAAGTACAATGCATCCAATAGAAAGATTAGTAGCTAGATATGTCACAACAAAGGCAAATGCCAGCCAAAATCATGATGAAACCTTCAAACTAAACCCAAGCTTAGCGCAAGAAACACGTCTACATATTAGCCACTACAGCTCGATGTTGATCACAAAACTGCCCAAATATGACTCAAATTTGACCTTTACTTCAAGGACCATTTTTTTTCATGTCTTACATAGAAAAATGATGGCCTTCCCATTTTCTGCCCCACCCCACTCTGATACCCTCATTTGCCACTAAGCACAAATTTAAAATCAAAGGCCTATTCAGGAAATTGTATCTGACATGTGAATAGCCCCCCAAATTTAATGAAGTGAACATCAACATGCACAGGCAGTCCTCAGCTGGCCACAGGTCGGGTAACTTTTGGCTTTTGCCGACCTGTAAGGCAATTTGGAGTTGCCAATGTCGTACTGAAAGCAGCAATTCTGCAAACGACCATCCCCGGGGGCAGAATTTGATGACAGAGCTATGCAGAACTGGATTTTCAGCAAACATAAACCAACAAGAGTAAGAACAAATATAGCTCCTTGGATTTCTGTCGAACTAAAAGGCAATTTGGGGTTGGTAATGCTGTACTGAAAGCATGAACAATTTGGGAAGTGACCATCCTAGGGGCAGCATTTAATGACAGAGTTGTCCAGGCCTGTAAATAGTGCCGGACATAGGACATTTGTCCGGCATGACCTTGGGAAATTGCCCAAATGTCCGGCAAATCACCATTCATGCCTGACAAAATTGTCTGGCATGCTAAATTCTCACTCCCTTCTGACGTCTGGTATAAATTTAGAATTTATGACACAATAAATTTTGTACATAAAGAAAAGAGACTGTTCGCAACAAAACTTAAACAGAAAAAGTTTTGGAAACACTCCCTTCAAGCTCTGGTAGGTATACTTTCGTTCATATTCGGCAAGGAGCCCTGAAAACATCAAATAATCTCCTAATGCCTGACAAATGTCCGGCATGATCCATTCTATGCCTGACATTTCTGTCTGGCACTTGGGGAACTTTATTTACAGGCCTGTTGTCTGGAAATAGCAAATATACACAAAAATGAGTAAGCCTGAATATAGATCAGGTTTCTTGTGACCCACGAAAATTCAAGACTAGGCTGGCTGTTAACAGCCTGGGACAGAATAATAGGTCCTAACCAAGAGCATCAGATGGTACTCTGCTACTGCAGCACCAACGAATCTCAATCACTTCTCCAATCCTTTCTTCCTCAGCTAGCTGCAACCTAGTAATCCTGCATCCATATCCTTCCAGGAAATTAGGCTGGCTGGTGAGGGCAATTCCTGGAGGGCAGTTACTTGCGACACTGCCTATATCCCTAAGTAAACTTAACACTCGGAATTTCTCACAGGGAAAGCCTGACACCAGTCCAAGATGATACTGAACTTCCAGAAAGCCATGCCAAGATCCTCGTCACTCATCACAGACACGCTAGTCACATTAAAACAGTAGATCTCCGGCAGTCTATGTCCCTGTGGCTCACAATCATGACATCAATCCCGACCGTCATCTTGCTTGAAAAAATATCGCTGGCCAATTCAGGGAAAATTACCAGGTCATCTCCACATTGAGACAGCGTTCAAGTTCTAGTCCATTATTAATCAAATAGATAGAACAGAGACAGGAGATTCTTTCTTCATGAGAGCTATAGAGTATGCGTTAAACTGTATTGTATGGTCTTGAAATGTTTTTGAAAAAATTCTACTGAGAAAACCAGTACCTTAGAGAAGTATATGTTGGGTCAGCTAAGTTCCTGGCAATCAACCACTCAAACGCACAGCAGTTCGGCTATTCCTCAAACCACATACCATGCAAGGCCATTATAGGTGAGCAAAGGATATACTTTCAGAGGGTACTCAGAGGCGGCAATGCATAGGTTTAAATGAGAGATAAAAAGCAGTAATCTGCGTTTGAAGGGACGGCATTGAGGAGATTCTGTATTATTTGGATAGTACCTCATGTCGAAGGATGACTTGAAAAAAATTTGCCAAAAAAGTATACTACGTAGGTTCACTAAGGAATGTTGCTCGGTTGGTCAAGGGGAACAGCTTTTGGGCCAGCATTTATGAATGCCATCATGCATTTCAAGTGCTGTGGTTCAGTCGAGTCTCAGCATAAGAGTGAAGGTCTGAAACGGGATTAAGGCTTGGCATATCAACATTTGCGGCTATTCAAATACAACACCTACTTTAATGGGATTAAATTTCGCAGGGATTAAATTTCGCGGTTGAGCCTATCCGCGAAATTTTAAGATTTCATGGGGATTAGATTTCGCGGATGAGGGTCTTCTTAACTTTTCGCGGGGATTTAATTTCGCGGATCAGGGAAGAAATGAAAATTTTTAAGGGGCGAAACCTTGCAAAAAGA
>JAOBRC010519343.1:0-10957 GCA_027575255.1 Scolionema suvaense | reverse complement strand
ATACGGACAGAATCAGTAACCACAATGAATACATACCAAGATTAAATACTGTGCTGATATACGGACAGAATCAGTAACCATAATGAATACATACCAAGATTAAATACTGTGCTGATATACGGACAGAATCAGTAACCACAATGAATACATACCAAGATTAAATACTGTGCTGATATACGGACAGAATCAGTAAACCACAATAAATACATACCAAGATTAAACACTGTGCTGATATACAGACAGAATCAGTAAACCACAATAAATACATACCAAGATTAAATACTGCGCTGATATACGGACGGAATAAGAAAGAGTTTCTTCATCTTCGTCTTCAACAAACTGGTTTGGATCACCTGACCAGAGATGAACCTGCAAAAGAAATTAATTCATACACTGTTACCACCCTAAAGTTTTGCGAAACTATTTTTTTGCAACAGGATGAAACAAACCCAAAATAGTTTGTGGAACAAACTGAGGTAGTTACGACAAGTGGTTGTGAAACATATACAGCAGGCCTTATACAGCAACCACGTTGTTTATCTTTCCTTTTTCTCAATTTTAATTGCTTTTGCTAATCTAATTTTTGCCAGTAGCAGAGTTGATGCCTTTCTCGGAACTAGTTTTTATGAAAAGTACCCAAATTCGCAAAAACTAGTTCCTCAAAAATCAATTCGCCAATAATTAATTCTGAATAAAAAAATTACCTTCGGGTACTGACTTTCTATGATACTGTGTTCACAACGGTGAATTCTACTATACACTCCAGGGACTTCAAGTCAATTTAATCAATTCAAGTTTAAGTAAAATTCAATTCTAAACCACATAATTATGCTACATATGATGGTTAACCATGCGTGATAATTTCATAGGAACTCATTCACTCTTGCATGAAATGTAGCCGCAAGTTGAAGATAATTATGTACTGCCATAGATGAGTGTGTGGGGGATGTAAAAGTAGCAAAGAAGGTAGATATGAGTTTCAGATATTGATTAAAACTGATAAACACAGCCATAACATGTAGAAGATATTCATATAAGGTTGGCTACAGTCAATGCAGATATCATTTTGGAGAGACATGAAGTCATAATACGCCCTACACGCCAATTTCGTTGACACATAGACAAAACCAAAGGGTACTTTAATGCGATTAAATTTCAAAGGGATTAAATTTTGCGGATTTCGCAGATTTGGGTGTCATCCGCGAAATTAAGTCCCAATGAAAAGTTGAAAACGTTTCATCCGCGAAAAATCTGAATTTTTTCTTCAATCAGGGTTCGGCCCAGGATTTTGTTAGTGCCGGGTGAATTGCAGTGTGCAGTGCATCCATTCCCCTTGAAGCTCCGGGTTTTAAGCAAAGCTCTAAAAGTTTTAAAACTTCAAGTTCATTTCAGGCTGAAAATAACTTAAAGTTGAATCTGCCTAGCGTCATATCAAACAAAGTCATGCTTCTGAAAAAGTCAGGAGAAATGAGCACATATATGTTCTTTTTTACAAGAGCTTTAGATGCCCAGTCAACATGTCAGAACGATTAAAAACATTGACGAACTTCATGGAGTGGTGGGCGGTTGATGGCGAGTGGTGGGTGGTACCGCCCGGCACCACCCACCGTGGGCAGAACCCTGTTCAATCCGTGAAATTTCTAAATTTTTGTTGTGTTTGATTTTTTGTCCAAGAGGGCATGCACCACATGAGAAAAGTCACTTAATTTTTCTCTATCAGCATTGCACTATGTTTGAACGGTGGGCCTATCATTATTCCTGCTATGTAATACAGTCAACACTCTTTAATTCAAATTTCAAGGGGGATAAGGATTCGTTCGAAATTTTTTGGGAGAAGTTCTTTTTGCAAGGTTTCGCCCCTTGTTAAAAACTTCCATTTCTTCCCTGATCCGCAAAATTAAATCCCCGCGAAAAATTAGGAAGCCCATTATCCGCGAAATGTAATCGCCGCGAAATCTTAAAATTTCGCGGATAGGCTCAACCGCAAAATTTAATCCCCGCGAAATTTAACCCCATTTAAGTAGTCTTCCCCAGATCCACCAAGGAGCACAGGGCCAGAGTGGAGCGAGTGGGTTTTCAGAAGCTGCTGAGCTATCTATGACTACCCAACGTGAGCCCACCAGATTCGATGTGCTTGCTTCACAAATCTGTGAAGCCCCAAAACTGAGATTTATTTATATCAGCCAATCTCTTTTCAATGTTCTGCCCGGCCCACGATTATTCACCAATTAGAACCAGTCCTTTTCCTTATTCTTTTATTCTAGAGGACTAAGCTACTGTATGTAAATATTTATTGTGGACAACAAGTTTCTTAAAAAGCTTTGCCTCAATCAGCTGAATTTGTACTTGTGTGCACAATTGTTTATTGATCTGACCAGACAAGACTACTTAAGGACCGAAGCAAAACTTTTAGCCAACTGATAGCAAATACAAAAATACATTGCTTGTTGATCTTATTGAGGGTAGATATCTTGAGTGGATACAGACAGTATTCTGCATCATGATTGTTGGCAAGTTTCTGCAGCGTTTTTTTGCGACATAGGATGAAGTCCACAGGAAGTATGTCATAATAAGCGAACAAAATGAAACAAAACATCATCAGAATTTTTCCATGTGTTAATCATCTATCACCAAAAGATGTCTTTGCCTGCTTCTATTCAGTGACTTCTGCTACAAACTACAGTTTTGAAAGACTAAATGTAATTATAAACATCACAATTCGTTTTCTTTACATGACTACTGCATAAATTTTTCACAGAATGACAAAAAATATGCACTCCAAAAAACGTCAATGGCTGAGCCCAAAATTATTCAACAACTCTTGCAAAACTTTCAGACCATTTGTGATGCAAGCTAAAGATTTTGTCACACCATACACAAAAGAATCAATGAGTGGTTTATGGTTTCATGCCGACTGGTGTTCACACCAACACATCCAAAAGGATTGGATATTGTTGGTCAAGCCCAAAGCCAAATCAGAGTTTTCCCTGATATGACACCATGGTATATGTTAACAGTGAAAACTACTGTTTGTCATGTTTAACAATTTCAATTACAACAAAGTGAGAAACAAAACAAACAACAAAACAGCAAAATAAGAAACAAAACAAACAAGACTTTTTTCTTAATACAACACATGGCCCTCAACAACTGTACGGCAAAAATTTCACCCCCAAATTTACAGAAATGTAATAAACCAATTTTTTTTTTATAAAACTCAAAACGACCATTTTGGGACATAAATGGTCATGCACAAGCAGAACTGAAGATTTTCCAGGTAGACAAACTTCTCGTACCATGTACTATTTCATACTATCCTACGAATTTCCACACACAAAATGAGAAAAACAAATGAACAGACATCAAAGTAATTTTTGAAAACAACCCAAAAAAAATGCAGAGCAAATTTTTTTCTGAAACATCTGCCTTGATCACTTTGGTTTGATTACCAATAGCCAAGAAAAATGATAGCACAGGAAGGATATAACGACAAACACTTTTAAACATGTCTCGTGTAACCCACCCGATCCACAACCTGCTTACTGTACCTATAAAAAGGAGGAGGGCGAAAATGGTGAGATTATGTTCTGTTCACTCAGCACTTGTTGGTTCGAATTTTGTAGACTTTAAAGATATTTACAGCAAGAAGAAACAACTTAATTAGGTTTCGAGCGACAAAAAGATTAACCCTATTTACCATGGGGGGACCATACGCCCCCTCTCAGATTTCGCCAAATATCTTCAGATCAGCAAATTTCTGGAACCTAGCGTTCGCAGACTATTAGTTTTTGGCTATACCATATCAAAAATCAGCGGCAGATATTGAGGTGGTCAGGGATTAAAGGCCACCTGTTCCTGCGCATCATGGGCAAATTACTGTTACTATCATTAGAAAAAATTTCCTCTTTTCATGGTTTGCACAAAAATAAATGAATCTTAGTCATGGAAATGATTTAAGTCTATTACCAGGCAACATAAACCATGGACTTACCAAGGTTCTATAGACAAAAAGCCTCACAGATGTCTTGCATGACTTCAACAGTCATTTGCTGGTAATAGTGCTCACATGTTGCGCAAAATGCCGACGCCAGCAAATATTGTCAATTGAAAAGGTGGGTATTTTTTTGAAGTACTAAGGGTGGACTAATAACATGCCAAAGGGCATCACTCTATCTCTGTTAGTTTCACAAAAAAATGTGGGGGGCATATTAGAGCCCATGGTAAATACAGTAGGGTTAATAAGATATCTAAAAATTGAGCAATATTCATAAAAAAAATATAAAAGCACACTTAGATAGCCTTATCAACCACAATCACACACAGACACACTTATCTTACACTGCACATTTTCCACTAAAAAATGAAAGATAAAAGAGAAGAGTATTTTAATCAAGAGATGTCACGGTAGATTCCTCAAAATTTCTCATGGATTGGTGATCACAAGCTGCAAGGTGCTATTCTAGCTACAGAAAAAAGGGTCTAAATTAAGCCGCTGCCCTTTGCAAAATTCCCTAAAAAGTGCCCATTCTAACAGGATGCTGGAGAAAAGCACGCCCGATTCTGTCCCTTTCCTCTCCTTGGTAGAAGCCGCCCTCAAACTGTAGCAGTCAACAATGGAACAGATTGAGAACCTCAAATTCAATGTAAAAATGTTACTGCAGCCAAAGCATCAGTACCTGCTCCTCTGTGATCTGCATGTAGACCATTGTGAAAAACAGGATCTCTTCCAGATACTGTTCCACAGTCTTCTTGAACTTCTGTCTCTCAACCAGGGCAGAAATAAATTCAAAGATGCTGAATACTAAGTTCTCGAAGGACAAAACTTCTCCTACAAAAGAAACCATATCAGAGCAGGATATATATGAACACAGCTTCGAGTGGTATCAAAGTATAAATGAAAGACCAACAAGTCACAGAATTAGTGGACTCCCGCAAACTTAATTGAGAATCTTTGTGTAAGATCAAAGACAAAAACAAGATATAAGCCATAAGATTCAAACCACAAATAACAAACAACTGATAAAGCGTTCTTGAAATATTTTTAAAAAACCTGAAAATAGGCAATATTGGCATAAATTGCAACCCACATGCTTAACAACATATTCCTAAGATCTAAGGCATGAACCACAGCATAAAGCATGCCGCCCCAAAGATCCACTCCCAAAATGACAAAAAAAACATGGACCGTTTTACACATACTTGGAAAAAGCTCTGAAAATCGCCATTCTTGGATGTACATTGCCACCTTCAAGCCAAACGATATCTTCAGGCGACATGGCATATGGTTCAAAACATGCGTAGAGTTGCCCCTATGATTCACGGTCTACAACATAAGTACTACTGTCCCATAGTTTCATACCAAAAAGCACAAAAAAGGGCTGAATGGATTTTGAAATATTTTTGAAAAACCCTAAAAATGGCCATTTTGGGCATAAATTGTCACCTGCAATAAAATTTTTTAAAATTTTTTTTAGGGGGCGTCTATTCAAGGAGGCATTTAAAAGAGGGGGCATTTTACATTACATTTTAATAAAATTCTTCTTTTTGTTTCCTAAGGTACAAACTTTATATATCACTGAAATGCGTGCTAATTTACATGTCAATATCATGGTAAACATCATCTTTTCCATATTTCCATATTCTCATACAAAACAAAAAGCAACAAAACTGAAATAATATTGTAGTAGTGGTACTACTTCTACATATTGTGCTAATTAGCGTATCTCTTACAAACGCTCCTCCAGAGGGGCGTCTATTTGAGGAGGCGTTTAATAAAGGGGTGCTTTACGGAAACATCTCCTGCAAAGGGGGCTTTAATTAAATGTACACAAATTAACACATATAAAACTGCCACTGCTTCATCATTGTTTCAGTTTTTAGTGTAAAGAATGTATAAAGATGATGTTGAAGATGATAATACTATTGACATGTAAGACAGTGCACATTTCATTGATGTATAATAATTATACTTCGGAAAGGAAGAAGTTTCATAAAAATGTAATAGACCCCCCCCCCCCTCTTTTAAACACCCCCCTCGATTAGACGGCCCCTAAAAAGGCTGCAAATCTAATAAACGCCCCAGGTGTTTAATTAAGGCATTATGGTATGCGTTCACTCCAACATCAAAACTCCAGCATATCTGCAAAATTTTGGAAGAAGGAAGAATCAGTTCCATCCAAAAAGTTATACCGAAACAAATTTTATATGCCTGATCTAATTCCAAGGTAAAAGAACTTTTGCTTGTTGCTTGGCACAAATTTGGCACCAATTCACGAAAATCTATACCAGCAAGAATTTTCATATCTAAACCCATGTACGATTATTAGATATTCTTTACCTTCCTCATCTACAAGTTCTTCATGGACATCCGAGCAATTCACAGTACTTTTGATATAGACATCTACGCTTTGAGTGAACATCGACCAGACAGGGGGTAGTATGGAAGTTATATGTTCTGCCAGACTCTTTGGATAGTATTTGACAAGAACTTCCAGAGCCTATGTAACAAACATAATTTTGTGAATGTTATTAGACCACAAGAGTTCATGAATTACAAAATAACCCTTCTCCAAATTCACATCAGTATAATGTAATGACTTCTGCACCTGTCGAGAAAGATTTACATCAAGAAACAGAAAATTATTTTTTCGCGTGCGAATGGCAAGCACGGCAATTTTAGAAATTTTTGAGGCTAGCAAGCAAAGCGAGCCAAGCAAGCTAATGCAGCAAGGGATCAGCCTTAAGGGGCTCTAAAAGCCCATCATGAGGTCGGGGAAATTCGCAAAACTGTAAGACATTGTCCATGGTTCCAGTTTCAAATTTTGGCTAACAAAGCAAAAGACAATGTGTAAGGAACAGAATACTTTCTGCTGTAAGGAAACAACATGTTAAGAACAATAGAAAAGCAGAAAAAACTGCAGGTTTCAAAATGGGAAGCGGTCAAAAATTAGAAAGGCGGGGGTCTTAAAATATTCCAAACTCAATTAATAAAATCTCCACCAGTTCACTATAAACTTTATTTAAATATGTTTCTTTATATCAAGAGAAACAGAAAAACCAAACGAAACTAACCTTCAGAATTTCGATCTTCAAGCCGCAGTCTGAAGTAGGTCCATCAGGAACTTGAAGATGATTGGCGCAAGTGGCGAGGAATGTTGGTAAATAAGGAATCATGTGCTCCTTGTCAACCCCCTTAGAAGATCAAAATAAAAATTGGTAGAAACTTGTCCCAATACAAAGTATGATCCTCAAAATAGTAAAAGGATGGCCCACCACAGCTCCTGATACCAAAATACAAATCACAAAATCAGTGGACTCACACAAATTTAACCAATGATTATTGTGTTCATAAGCAATAAGAAAGAGTAACAAGATGCCACAGATGGATTAACGAAACCCATCAGATCATAAAGATAACAATAATGGTTACTTGAAACACAGGAAAAAGTTACCATTTTTGAACTAAAAGCATCTTTCTCAGGTAAATACAAGACCATGTTCAAGAGAACAAGAGTTTTCTCCAGTATGAGACATGGTGCATATGGTAAAACTACAACTGCTGATAAGTTTCCCAATAAGAATTAGAAAAACAACAATAAACAGATTTTAAAATACAGAAAAAAAACAACTAAAAGTGGCTATTTTGAGCAGAAAGAAAGGCGAAACCCAAGGAGAACAAGAGTTTTCTCAGATATGAGAAACAAGCAAAATGCGCTATGTACACAGGAGCGCTGCATAAGCTCTCAAACCTAACATTCTTTTCAATCTGGTGTAGACATCCAATGTATGTTTGAAAATAGACAAAAGAACCTCCAAAAGCATTACTCAACAGCCAAAACTTGAAGCAGAAGAGTGATTCAACAGTCAAGAAACTGAAGGCAAAATTGTTGTCCTGACGAGATACCCGTCATATACTGCTCCGGAAAGTATAGCCCTGACTAATATACTTGTCACCTGTCGTTGAATTATAACATCTTGAAAATACCCAGTGTGCAAAGGGATAATTGAAACCTGCAAGCTGAACGGGAGTTTTCCCAGAAACGATGTATGATCAATAATAGAACTACTCTTGCTTGCTCTGAAATTTTACACCATAAATTACAAATAAGTAATGAATGGATATTAAAATAACTTCAAAAAACCCTAAAAATGGCCATTTTGAGGGCATAAATTGCCCTCTGCAATCTGAACAATTTTTTTTTTCTTATAACTCCATCACTATGTTTCATTTATTGATATTGACCTTCATTCCAAACTTCAGAAAATCCATTATGCAATTATCCGGGGAAAAGCATTCGTGACAGACGGAAGGACCTCATTTTATTGGACTCTTCCGCAAAATCAGGAGTTCAAAAACATTTCCAAGTCTAACAGTAAAAGATTCAGAAAAGATGAGTGAGCTATGATATTTGCAAATTACACTATAACAGCATCAGGTAAATTCAGTCAATAATTATAAATAGCACTTTTTTATAGTGAGTGCTGGTACATACTTCATATGAATAAATTTGTTCATCATTAAAAATTCCCATTGTGATACTATAATAATCAACTTAAGTTTGGGTAAAAAAAATATTGATTCTTAGAGAGCATGAATACGAATTTTACCAACCTGCAACAAAAGAAGATCATATCAATTTCGGATAATTCAATTTACTTCTATCATAAAAAATTTATGTTGACCTGAAAAAAGCAAGTCTTCCACAGCAGATAGTCCCAGCCTGGAAGTATGCTTATAATAACCACAATTCATGCAAACATTTCTATTGCATTTGACCTGTAGATGCTATGACTTGTCAGTATATTGGTTTCATTATTCAATAAATGAAAAATATAGATCAGGATTCACTGAAGTACAGATTTCAAGAAACAAAACAGAAAGGACAATGAAGGACCTGAAAACATGGCTGCTGCGTCCCAAGAAAAACAAGAAACCAACACAAACCAAGAAAGAAAGAGCAAAAAAACTTTGCAAAGGTTGATGCTAAAAGTTTTAACACACAAAGCTGGCAAGCTATACGCACACTACAGAAATAAAGTCATGTGTAGATGTTTGACTTTAGGGGCTAATGGCCATCAAAGTATCAAATTCCAGAAACAAAACATCCACCACAATTTGAAACGTAAAGGCAGAAAAAAGAAATAAATAAACAAACTAACAAAATAAGCGGAATGCATTGGCGGGTTCACAAAGCATCACAATTGGCTCGTTTCGGCACAGATCATGGAAAATTCTGCTGCATAATGGTTAAAGGGACAGGATCCGATAGAATCGTTGAAATAAAAAGTTTTGAGTTTATTTCTGGAAAGTAACAGTATCGTCACTAGGACTCTAAATTTAAAGTATTTCAGCCACAGAGTCTACAAAAGAAAGATGCCTTAATTTTTATGCTCAATTCTTGAATTTCGTTATCCACCCAATAACTCAGACCCTGGTCAAACCCTTATAATTTCAATTTGTCGAAAAGCACAAAAATCGAATGAAGATTGAGCTTTAAATGTATAAGACCGATCTTGTGGTTTTTAGTAAGATATACACAAAAATGACAACACCATTTAGCTTTTCGACTAAAAAGTCATCTTCAGGTGCAACAAGTCTTGTGGTTGTTTTCAAGTAAAATATTTTCAGATGCCTATCGGATCCTGTCCATTTTAGTACTGAAACAGTTCTCTAGGCCTTGACAGAAATCATGAGAAAAGCATGGCAGTTCGTAGATATTAGAATAGCCTGTTCTACCACATTCAGGAATATGCACCTCCTCTGCTACTTTTGCAAATGTTTCGCTCAATGACCTTTCTCATTTCCCTGGCTGTCCTTGTAGGCACTCAGGCACTCCTGCTTGTGGTTGAAATGATCTTGTGCGGATTTTCTATGAAATCCAGAGGAACGCCTTCTGAAACGGACATGTCCGAAATTTAACCAGCGACGCAGAGGAGGCTTTATTTCTGCCTTTTGTACTATTTTAAGATGCACTTTTAGAAGCAGAACAATAACATTAATTCTGGACACGAGAAATTAGCCACAAAAAATCAACATTATTATAAGGAGATGAATCTAGTGAAAAAACAACATATCTGCGCATACTTAAAAATATGTAGATGAAAGAAAACAAGTCATGGAAAGCTTACCTTATAAAATTCCCGCATTAATGCAATCATCCCAGCAAATGTAGTAAAGATGTGTGCCGCTCTAGAGCTAGTGCGAATACCGTAAACCTAAAAGTGAAATAAGAAGAATAGAAGAAAATGGTTATAAATTGCGTTTATTAAATTGCTCAAAGGTCTAAGACGTATTCAACATAGTTTATCTTAGAACGAGTTCTGTCCTAATCCTTCCAGTACCGATCATGACTATACACAAGATGGAATGGGGAGGTTATTAAATTAACTTCAGACCTTCAAGGAGACACCTAAAAAAAAAATGGCAGCCACTGAGAAACATATTAATCAACAAACAAACCTTGTAGGATACAACACTATGGTCATTCTCGGTCCATCAGAAAATTCTCCAAACTGCTCCGGGGCAGATAGACAGCACTTGCGATGTCTTATTGCTATTTATGCAATGTTAATGCTCCTTCAAGACTGTGTGACCCACGCTTACGACAATTTATTTAAAAGATTCATCGGGAAAGTAAGTTTGAGGGCATCTATCATCTGTAAGTACCTAGCAGCCATAACTCCCGTTTTGATTCCGTAAATTCCAAAAATCAAATTGATGCACTAACGCAGAATCCCAACAACAGAGCCAGTCTTATCACTGAGTAAAGCACCGCATGAGCGGCATTTCGCTCTCCTCAAGAGTTCTGGAGGCGCGGTGGCGAGTGATTGGAGCAGTTCAAAGAAATGTTCTTTTACACCCCGTAATTTTTCAACCAGGCATCCATGGATAACCTTTGGTAACCTGTTAATTTTATCTGATCAGTCAGATAAACTAGCTTTTTCAGCTTTTTCCTCG
>JAOBRC010519232.1:0-11444 GCA_027575255.1 Scolionema suvaense | reverse complement strand
CCTCCTGGTTTCTACTGTGCTAGAAGTGCATAGCACCTGATAAATTTCAGTTTCAATTTCTAATCCCGCAGCAGAAGGAATAGTTAAGCTTTGTGGATTGCTAGGCGTATGTGGTTTATGTTATTTGGGCCGCAGCTCTTACTGTCTGTTATTAGTTATCTGTTAAAATATCTAATTTGATAATGGCACCAAATTGTTTGTTTTCGTTTCTGCTACATGCTTAAGATTTACCCATCGTTTCTCGGAAAAGATATCCATCCATGATTCCATATGTTACATGAATAGTCTTTTTATGAATTTGTGGTGCTATTGCACAAAATATAAGAACAACAAAATCTGATTATTTTGAAAGGCAAGAATTTCCATATTTTTGTGCAAGAGAAATTATAGAGACCCGACAGATGTCTACTAGGAGAGACCATAACATCTACTGTTTTTCTGGGTTTTTAACCTGGTGCTATTCCACAATACATTATGAAAGTTACTCTATAGCCTTCTCCAAGGTTTTGAGCTGAATTTTCATGTCTTTTCGCTCTTGCCTCTTGTAAGGGTGAAAGAATGAAATTTGGAGAAAAAAATGTCTGGGTTGCTACGCTGCCCGCTCCTTGGTTCACAGATTTTTCCAAGTCAACCCACTCCATAAACGATGGCTCTCCACTCCCAAACATGCTTCTAATCAGTGTATCTGTTAACGGTATCGCTTTTTGAAACTGTTAATATGGGTTTTCAAACAGCATGGTGTCTTCTGGGAACAAAAATTTTTCAGGTCAGATGGATCTTTTTGAAGGGTGTTTGATTTTCGGACCCTAGTTGTTCAAAGATCAGTGTCATATGGAGGTGAAAGTTTCCTGTGATTATCTGTGTAGGAGTCGTCGCACCTGGGATTCCAAACCTCGAAACTGGTATAAAGTTGGCGTTAACTGGTGAGTTTGCAATCTATATTGACAATTTTATGATGTGTCGGGCTTCCAAGACATAAGGCAACTTTTCTTGAGACATTACGAAGCATTTTTTTTTTATTGTCTCTGCTGTTTTTCACCCTGAACATGGATTATTGAGCTATGTACTTCATAGAGAGCTATTACTTCAATGTGCATGCTGTAACATCTGCCTGTAGGACATTCAGTTACCCGAAGGGGATTTTTTTGTGTGGATCGTTTGCTAAATTCGTAAAATTAAATCCGCGGAAATGTATCAAATTGAAGTTTAAACCTGACCAAAAGCAAGCTCAACCAATTTTTTGATGGTTAATCAATAACAATTTGCTCGGAGTCGTTCTTTCTCTCAGTTTGCATGTTGACATCTTCCTCCTTTTCTTTCATTGATGTGCATTCGCTAAATTATTTCAATGGATTTTTTCTGCAAATCGCTGATTCGCAAATGTAAATCCACACAAAACGCCTTGCAAATTGGACTCACAAGGATGTATCCCCTTGGGAAAGGCACGGAATCCTGGTATGGGTAGCTGACTGATGAAGCTCTGCAGAGTAGGATTTTATTTTTGTGTCACATAAGCTAGTTACTGGTGTCCTCAGTATCACTTCCCTGTGAGAAGGACAATGATTAGGGTATTAGCTCCATCCTGTATGTTCACTAGTTCCTACCTGAGGGGAAGAAATTTAGGCGGATTTCACAGTTTTTGGGCAAAATGTCAAAATTTAATTCCTTTTTTTACATCCAAAAATGCTCAAGTGAGAAAATCAATTCCCGCGAAACTTATCCACCATCGAACCTTGAAGCCTTGGAAATAATGCATTCTTTATAAATTACCTCTGTTCTCATTTATTGCATGTAAATTTCCCGGTTGTGCTAAAAAAAACACAAGATTAAGATTCTGTGAAAAATTGTATTTCGGGCCAATTGTGAAATTAGAATGCACCAAAAGTCCGGGCTGTGCTTATGTTTTTTCAAACTTAACATAAGGACATTGATGAAGGTTATACTCTGCCTAGTACTTAGTTGGACTAAATATTTACAGGACTCGAACTCATGAACTGCGGTGTCTAGCCGATTTGCTCAAACCACTGAGCTACCGGTAGTTGGTATTCGGCCCATTTTCTTGTATGGTCTTACGTTGCAGAGAAATTCATTGACTTTTGTTAGTAGTGAGTGGTTAGTACTGCTAAAGAATTATTAACTAAAGGAAGTGCAATTGAGTTTTCCCCCATATGATGTTTAAATTTATTGTGTCTCCATGGTGAAAATGAGTGAAAAGTACACCATCGTGGAAGAAGCTGTTTCTGTTTTCATTTTTGAGTTAGACCCCAAAATTAAAATTCCACCAAATTCGCAATTTTACCTTAACCGGAAAATTAAAAGATCAAGACCACAAACTGCTGTTTTACGTCATTGAAGTGCGACTGCCGATTGAAAAGATTCTTCTTGCTACTCTCAGTTGATGGAAAGACTCTTGTGGAATTTCTTTGGATTCCCTTTGAGAAGTAGAGGAAATCATCAGTGCAATGTAGGAGGATTTGTATAAATATGGATCATAACGGTAATACTTGTGACAATGTAAGCATAGTGTGACCCTGCCTTCCCGTTACAATGGGGAGGATGGACTTTCCAAAAAATTGCAAGAAGGGGGGAAGAAGATTCTTCTGTAGAAAGGGTGGAGACGGGCAAAAAGGGGGCGGATTGGGTGAAAAGGTTGGGGAAGAAATGGTTGCGGTGTTATGCTCGTGCTAGATTTTAGTAACAAGACAATCACCTGATCAATGTTATGGTAACCTGATCAATGTTATGGTATGGTATAATTTATCATTTTTCTAGTTCCTGCATGAAACCCACTGAGAAATGTTCTAAATTGTGTCTCAAATACATTCATGACATTGCATCCTTGAATAGGAGATACTATATTCTTCAGGATAACCTTTGCTTTCAAGTACGAAGTTGCATGTATGAATGTGTGGAACAGATTGTGTGTGCACGTTAAGAAGTGCTTGCTAATGTGTACACACCGGGATGGGGGAAGGGAGTTCGCCAAATTTTAAAAAGGGAGGAGATGCCAAAAAGAAGGAATTGATCAAGAAAGGGGGGGTCAACCCCTCTGCACAATATGGTAAGTCTCCTGGTAATGCCTATCGGAGCCACATGTCAGGGCATAACTTGGAGAGACTTGTAGACGAAACTCACGCAGGTCATCTCAGAGGAATAGGCAGCAAACTTCAAGCAAGAGTTTGTTTCAAAGTCCTAAGAGAAATTACAGTATTCTTTGTAAACATAAAAAGTCTCTGTAATTATTCTTTGTAGTGAATTGGGACTGCACAGTTTTGGGGACCCAGATCTGTATGTGGGGCTCTAAACCTTCGTGGATATGCCTGCTTAGTCCGAAATATTTCTTAGCGTTTTTCTGATAAGAATGGCGCTTTTAGGTTCATGCAAATATTTTGTTTTGTTTTAGGTACGTTTCCTGATCATGAAATTGGTGAAGAAGTAATTGCCAGCTATTTACTTCATGTCCTCAATCAACAAAACAATACTCAGTTAGTATACTTGTATTTTGTACTGCAACGTTTCATCATATTTTAGTCGAAACACGTGCAATGCATGTGCTTGCCTCACATAATATGTCGTTCTGCATTTGCTCTGCTGCTCGGGGCTATTTTTAAGGCAAAAAACTGCAGTGAAGCGTATTTTATTGTTGTGGTACATACACGGTGCTGAAAAATTTCTGAATACCATTCTATGCATGTGTCATACCGAGGATGTTCGCTTCACGGCCTTTTTTCACTGCGACAACACTGATGAGGGAATCCTTCTTTTCACTGCGACTGTACTGATGAGGGAATCCACCTTCGTAATTTTGAAAACATCAGAGAGAAGGAGATGCACAAGAACTTGATAAGTTACACTGCGAGGTATATAGTCACAGGACCTCGTAAATCCTAGTTTTGGCTCTTCCACTATGAAATTATTGAAACACAAGACGTTTCACCCGAATTATGCTTGGAAGAGGAACATTTCGTTATGTACTAATGGAAGTCAAAGCAGCCGGAAAGAAGTCAGTGCATGAACATTTTTCTGAGATGTGATTGCTGAAGTCGGTTTCTGCTCTTCTCTCTACGCGAAGCTGCTGAGAAGTTACTGAATTTCTACCTGTCTCAATCTTTGGGATTTCGCTAGTTAGGGCGAGGCCCAAACCTGGAACCCATAACTTACAAGTCAGCCCTGTAACCAACTGCGCTAACCAGAGCCCTAAAGATTCAGGCGGGTATGGATTCGTCAATTCTCACAGCTGTGAGCTCCTCTATGGCATTTTGTGATTCAAAAAGCGTGGACAGCTTTTTTGTCTTGTGGGATTCATTGGTAGCGATATGTCCGTGGAAATGTCTGTTCGTTTTCTCCTTCTGAAACCGCCCTGCACACGCATGCTCATGACTGTATCTTCCCCCATGCAGCTGGAAGGACGTTCCGCGTTCTATGCACTACGTGTTGCAGTAAAACATTTTAGGAACGATTTTGGAGGTCTATTCAGCACAGAGTCGAATTCTTTTCTTGCGTTGTAGTAGGCTACTGTAACCCCTTCCATGTAACGCTCGTAGTGATATTTTTTTGTTTTCTCGCTGGCAAAGACAACCTATATTGCTGCAGTAAATTATTGTTCAGACCATTTATTGGGAACTTATTCTACAGACAGGCTCAAGTCCACCCAGAATTGATGGAGAGACAAAGTTTTAACCCAACGTCTCAGATCTGAATTTTTCTTGCTCTGAAAGTAACCATGCAAAGATTTTATTGCTGTGCCATCTTCGTCATTCAGGTATTTGGAGCTGTGTGGCCTTTCTGAACCAAATCAAAATTTTGACGAAGTCATTCGAGCCTTGGCCATCAAGACTGGTTTCATTCGAAGTGAGTGCATTTTAAGTTTATTTGGTAAAATATTCATCTGCATGTCTTATTCATTTTAGGTCTGGATTTTTTTTTATTTATGGCATTATTTTCATTCCTTTATTTTGTTTATGTAAGCTTTGATGGCGAAGATTAAAAAAATATCATTGATGTGAAATGGTTGTGTTCTTAGCGGCTGTGTAAAACTTTTGAGGTGCGTTGAAAAATAGTTCCTATGAGTTGATACAAAAATGTTCTTTTATTACGATAAGATTTTGTCATTGAGGGATTTATTTGTGGATGAGTATGAGCTGCTCTTCTATTTCTCTAGGAAGTCTATATTTTTGCATTTCTGATTACTGACCACTTGCGTATGTGATAGGGAACATGGCCTGGTCTGGTCGTCTGTTTTTTATTTGATTTGTACGTAAAAAGCAGTGATATGATCAGCAATGTTGATTAAATACTAGCCCTATTTGTGAAAGTTTCATGAAAGAAGCATTCCTTTTTATTTTTTTTTCTATGAATGTAGCTAATGCACTGCATGTGGAAAATGTGCTATACTGGTGAATCAAAATTGTATTAGATTTGAATACTTTTACCCGCTGCGAACGCCTCAGTGCATACATGGTTTCGTGGTAGTGAAAAATGTTGTGAAAGTCAATCGTGCAACAAATGTATCATGTAGATGCCTTATCATGGGGAGACTGAAAACTGGTACTGCAAATTCATACAACGTGAACGAAGGTCGAAAATGAAATTTAGCTGATGATAGAGCGAATGTAAACATGCAGCTTTTATTTCATGAAAAAGCTGATTTAGTTCTTAAGATATTGGGTTCTGAAGTTCAGTAGCTACCATCATGCCACTAATTCTTCAGAATATCATGTGATTACAACTCAAACTATCCAAACTTCATCACCAAGATACTCAAGATTAAATTCTAGTGCAGGAGTCACTCTTCCATTTTTCAAAAAAGCATGATGATATGTAATAAGTCCATTTTAAAAAGTAAGCTTGGCCGTTGGGTAACTAAGGAAATGACGATGCTTAGCGACGTACCCGTCTGACATCATCAAAATCAAAATGGCAGCTGCAGGATTTTATAGCGGGATATCTCGAAAACTGCATCAGCTTTCGTCATGCAATAAAAAACCCCAAGTCATGTTTTACTGTGCTCCATCAGCTATTGAAATTTCATTTTTGACCTTAGTTCCTCTTTAAGTTAAGACTCAATGCCACTAGATCTGTTGCAGAGGTACTGTGTCCCTCGGTGTTCCTTTATGTCACTCTTGTACATTACGAACTCTTGTTTCCATATATTTGATAGCAGCATGAAGTAACAGAGAGTCTGTTCGCTTCTTTTTTCAGACAATCGGCCGAATTATCTACGATGCAGCAATTGGTTAATATCTGCATTTCGAAAAGGTGAATTGGGACGTTTCACTCTTGATGACGGTTTCACGAGTGATGCTGGATGAGCACTGTGCACAACACTTTCCTTCGTTGATGTGGGAAAAGACGAACCGAAAACCGCAGACTTCCTCAGTGGCGCATTGGATGTTCTAGTATCAATCTTGTCACGTACTTCATAGATCCAGGTTGAACGGTCGGTGTCCATTTGGAGAATCGCCTCTGTTATAGTGCATCTCTGTTAAAGTGTATTTTTATGCATCACCGTGGCAAGCACTTATGTCTGGGAGATAATCTTACGACATGTAATAATCCCAATATCTGATACGTTGCTGTGTTCTGAAGAGATATTGCATACTGGATCATGTACTTCAGCAAATTTTCTCTATTTTTTTAAATAAAATTCGTGTTTTAATGTGAACAGATCTGAATTTTTTTCTTCCGTGTTCTTTTGCGATATATTTTTTGTACAAAACATATCATCAGAAGCAAGTACCGTTGTTTTTGTTGTGGTTATATGTTGCACGTTTTTTGTTTGGTATAGAATTTTTATTTCATCTGTTTGCATCCTGGGAATCGAATGTTACAGACCTTTCAAATATACCTGCTTTATTCTACCATCATCGTGTGCATGTAACTTAGTAGGAGTGAGGATGAATACTGGAAATACAGTATGTGGCAAAATAGCATGTTTAATAGCATATAGCAGAACGGCATAATTTCTTGGAAGTAAGATTGAGTGCCTGGTGTGGTATAATTCATTGATAAATCCAGGTACTGATCACAGTTCGCAGAAGTCCAGCTCAGTAGCACGGACAGCCCTACTTGCGATTTCTAACGGCAAGTGCAAGAAATCATCGACCTTCGAAAGTGGGTCACAGCCTAAATTGCAATACATCCTGCTAACAATGTCTCCACATTACGGAGGCGCTTCTGTCGATGAAGCCCCTCCACAAATCGACCGTTCATTTCACACCTGGCTTGCCGCTCATTGTGGCAAAGTAAGACTGTAGTGAGCCGACTAGTTCCATCGCCCAAGTTGCTTTTTAGACTCCTGCGTTAACGGAAGCATCCGGTGAGATGTGGTCTTTCTGTCCGTCCATCACCAGTACTTTCCCCGGATAACTGCTCGGTGGAGTTTTCCGAAAATTGTCATGAATATGAATATCCGTTATCGGAACAAAGTGATGATGCCAGATCTCTAACAAAATTATTTGCTCCAGCACCAAGGTGGCCATGCATGTTAAAATTAAAATGGTCATTCTTTTGTTGTTTTTTTTTTTCAAATTACTTTCAAAGTTTTGTGCTTTTTGTTGTGATATTGGAGACCAGATGAAGTATTGATGAAGTGTCATAGCTGGGAAACCCTTTTACGGCTTGGGCTTGGCCTTTAGGTCCAAAAATCCGTTCGGTGTTTTAAACGCAAACACACTGATTCTGTCGTCAAGGCCAAGATTTTTATGCTCTTCTTTCTTATAAGCCTTTACAAAAAGAAGTGAACATCTTTGTCAATAGATCGCGAAATATAAGCAAGAAGTACCCAAAAGCTATCCCTAAGTTTGATCAGAGATGTGCTATTCCCCTATGCGCTATAGCACATCTCTGGTTTCATGACGAAATGATACAAAATTGGGCATAGACAGCAGACATGTGCAAATAAGCAAAACGTACGCAACATTCAAGGCTAAGACAAGAAAAATACTAAGCAACACCAAGGCTGAAGTCGAAAAAACCGTTGCCTACAAAAAAATGCGTGTAGATAATTCTCATATGGGCCATACAGCATATCTTGAAAAATTCTGGGAGTGGTCTGCAAATTACACGTACTTGAAATTTGCAGACCGGCAATACGGTTTTCCATAGGAACCAATACAAAAAGTTTTAATTCCGCGAAAAGCGCTCGGCAATGGGAGTTTCTGACAGAAAGTGATGTAATGATGCTGGAAACGTTGCGTTTTAGTGGCAGCGCAAGTAAGAAAACATTATATCTTCCGAAATTTGGATTTTTATGAGTCCCAAAATCTGGAAAAACTTCGGATTTACCCCCCCCGTATTTGGAACCCCCTGCTGCTTGAATTTTTTCAAATTAGACATTTTCTGAAAGACATTGAAAGCTATCATTTAGGCCCAAAATCGTTGAAAACGGTTGAACAAATGTGAGCTAAGCCAAAAAAACGAAAATTTGACCAAAATGACATAACCCCCTGTCAGAAAATGACCACGTTGTAGGTATGACGACGAAATTTTCACCAAAAGATGTGCAAGTAAATTTTGTTTAGACTTGCAAAAATTTCTCGCAGTAAAAAATCTTAGACTAGGCGGGGGGAGGGGGGGTGGAACCACCCCCTCGTCACGTTAACCGTTAATTGACTGATTGATACTTGATGCTTTTTTGAAAATTTTGCCGAATAAATTTTTGCGATTGGCCTAATGTAAAACTTTTGCGGAAGAAATTTTTCCGACTGGCCAACAACTGGCAGGTTTTGCGGAAGAAAATGTTGCGGAAAAAGGCCAAAATCGCAAAAATAAATTCCGCAAGTATTTTCTACCCTTAAGGTAGTTATAGCATGGGCCATGGATCCTATTTGAGAGAATCTTACTTTTCTTTGATGCGGTTATTTAAATCCAAAAATGGCCGTTTTGACTGTCTAGGAATATTTCAGGATCTGCACTTATGTCTTGTTCATTTTGGCGTAGAACTTAAAGGGGCAGTGTCTGATAGGCTTCTGACAATATAAGCCAATATTTTGAGCAAAATTAATTCTATTCACCTTAAAAACAACCACAACTTAGGTTGCATACTTTTATAACAAATATTTACGAATTTTGGCTCATTACAATCATAAAGATTTGACCAGGACCTGAATTTTAGGGTGGATCATGAAATTCCAGAATCGAGCATCAAGATGAAGATAACTTTTCTTTGATAGGACCTGTGGCTGGAGTACTTTAGATCTAGAGTCCTAGTGGCGAACGTCTGGTACTTTGCATAAATAATCTCAAAATTTTTTTATTCCAACGGTTCTGTTGGATCCTGCTCCTTCAAAAGCAAATGACGTTGAGATATTGATGATGCATCAGATCTGAAAACGATCTTACTGCCCTTGGGAGAGGGATATTTTGTTGACTACTTTTATTGCGTTTCGTATGGTAGCCATTGCAGTTACGTTTATGGTGGTCTGGTTCTTAGGCTACCCGTAGCATCACTTTACACGGTTGGGCACAATCATCCAGGATTAAATTTGCAGAAGTCGTGTAATTTTGCTTCTTATTTTTGGACGCATTCGTTTCCCTTTAAAAGTACCAATAGAAGTTTTGGCAATTTCAGCCTATCAGTTTCGAGAGAAGACACTTAGTCCTTAAATGGCATCCCCTGTTTGTGGGAACTTGGCGACATGTGGGCCATTCGTCCTTGAAAAAAGAAAAATATTCCAAATTCAGTTGGAAGAACTAATGCACTACGCAATAGAAAACCATAGCGACGATAAAATGCCCAAATTGCAACCAGAATCTCACTATTTCTTCAACTAGCATCGTGAAAATAATTTATTAAATTTAACATGTAAAACAATGCTAAAATTCCATAATACTTCTCCACAGAAAAGAATACATACCGGACTAATGTCAATTCTAAAACAACGCCCTAAAAGCGCAAGCCAGGAACCCCTCCTTCTGTGCAACAGTTTCTAAAACTGCACACAAGGTGCTCAAAGCACAGAAACCTATTCGACAATAATGAAACGCGATCTACCACAGAGAAATGTGCGCATGAATTCAACAGAAGAGACAAAAAAATGTTTTCACCGCGCAATGCTTGAAGTAATATACCGCCGTAGGAATTAGGAAACGTAACAATTTTTTTTGCGACAAGCAGTAAAGGCTGAACATAACATCTGACATAGCTAGTCACAGCAGGTGCTACCGAAAGGGTCAAGTCAGATGATCAAACACGCATTTAAGTGTGAAATCCTTTGATCAGATGGTTTTATTGAACATTATTTCTTCAGTCCCGAAATCTTATTTATCATTACACATTGCATTGTTTCTCCCATAGTTACAATATCTGAAGTACACAAACCCAGGCTCACAGTAAGAATCATCCTTCAGTGCACATTCAATTCTCCAGATATTACGAGTATACATGCATGCACACAATTGTAATATTTTGCTATAAGGAAAGCAGTAAAATATACGTACGAGAACATGAACGCAATGCTACAAGCAGCATACTCGATGGAAATGAAGGAACATGCCTCCGTTCAACTTTTGTGAATTGGATTAAACAGTTTCCATGGGGCAATAATTTACTTGGCTCACTGCTTTCGTTTACAGCCACAGTGTGTATCAACCTTGATCTGCAACTGTTCCGTATTGTATACCAGTGGCCTCAGATCACGTGACTCCAATTGGAACTTAGGGAAGCATAGCTCATTTGCTCTGGTTCCGTGCACACAATTAGTATGACCTCCGTACTTCGATGTGATCACTCATGGAATGTGGGAAACACGGTCAAATTTGCCCAGGAAAGTTAGCATGGTCCGATACCACTGCAGTTCCTTTTGAAGCTAGACTAAAAGGTCTTCCTTCCTTCTATTATTCCTTCGTCTTGGGGCCTTCTTTGCACACTGTTTAATGCTAGCCATGCATCGAGAACAGTTGAGAGCAACCACAAAAAGTATTATAACACCGGGTATTAAACCAGCTCCAACTATCAAACTAGCTCGCTCAGCATTGCTTCGATTGCCCTCTGTAAAGAAATACAAGTAGCGGATGAAAACAATGACCCATGCACATGGCTTTAAAGAAGCAGAAGAGCCTCCGAAAAAATCGAAAATCTAAAAACTTCATACGCTTCAACAATGCGTAGGAACAAGGATGTGGAAAGAAATTCATTTATATAAGGTGGGTATATTATCAAATTCTCATAACGTATGTGTCTGTCGGGATACCAAAGTTGCAAGTTATATCGCCTTTATTATTTGTTCAGCTGTCGATACTTGTGTTGATATACGCATAAAAAACCCCAACAACAACAAAGAACAGAAAAAGTACACGAAGTAAAAAAACATAGATCACAGAAAGAGATGACGATAGAAGGACAATACAGGCAGCATACTACATACGTACCAGGTGGACTAGTTTGATTGACAGTTTGGTTCGTAGGATATGAATATAAATCAACAGTAATACTCGGTGCGATA
>JAOBRC010519121.1:0-11444 GCA_027575255.1 Scolionema suvaense | reverse complement strand
AGATTTGATTGTAAGGCTTTGTCTGTTTCGATTAGTTGCTGCTAGGGTGGGGTCTTCAGTATCGATAATTGCTGCAAGGGCGCCGTTGTCATATGCAGCAGATTGATTTTGAGCCTGTTCGAGGGCACGAGCTTGTGCAAAGGCTTTGTCTAGTGTTAGTTCACCGACATTCTCAAGTAAGCGTTGTTGAATATGAGCTGAAGCTATTCCATTGATGAAAGCATCTCGCACATATTGCTGCGGTACTCCTCAGCAGAAACTTGTTGAAAGTTACAGTTTTTGGACAGTTTTTGCAATTCTTGTTTGCAAGAGTCGATGGTTTGATATGGTTCCTGTTTACAGGTGATTAGTTTCTGGCAGTTGTACACTACGCTGGCTGGTTTGATGTAAGTGGAATCCAGTATTTGAATTGCAGTATTGTAGTCAGGCGCTTCACTAACAAGATCAAAGATGTCTGCTGAGATTGTGTTGAATAGTGCAAAAAGTTTTTTACGTTCAATAGTAGGTTGCTGATTGTTCGCATCAGCAGCTCCGGCTGGGATAGTTGGAATAGAGGTGTCAACGAAGATAGTTTGTAAATGTCATTTTCCAGTGACGATATAGCTTTTCAGTGTTTAGATCATTTGAAGCAGTTTCGAATACTTTAGGACATAACAGCTTATCCATGTTGATAGCGATGAGGAGGCAAACAGAATTGTTGTAGAATCAGAGAGTAGAATAGAACTATTGTATTCGCTACATAAGGCTTTTGTTTGCCTAAAAATACAAAACAAAAAAAGAATATAATATAACAGCAACTCACGTCCGATGTAAAGAAATTTGCTGCTTACGTGGGCTTGTTTTCTAACTTTCAATGGCATATTATATGAAAGTTTGGCTGTTGTTTTTTTAATTATTTCCCATCTGCCTTGGTGTAATTTTATTTTGTGTTGGGGTATTGCACAATTTCTATCTATATTTGGATTGGTTTGGGCAAAAGATACTTACTTACTTAGGTAACAGAGAACTTAATAGCTTGCTAAAGTCTCTAAAAATGTTTCAGTGTTTATTTACACATTGATTTTTCTACCCTTTGTTGGTCATAGTTTATGCTATGAAAGAACATGATCATCATTTGTCATGTTTATATCATAACAAATGAGTATGTCAAAGCTCTTTTGCCTAAATTGCGTAGTAGTCGGCCTCTCCTGATAATCCAGTTATTATCATTTCATACCTCTTGATTTTATATATGTGGATAAGTTGATACACGTTAGTTAAAAATTGGACCATGCCTGAAGTCTCATGCATGGACTGATGGGCTATTCAACGTTTTGTTTATAAAATTTCACTGATCTGATGTGAAATGGCAAAGATGATTATAAAGCATTTCATGACTGGAAGTCATGACATTAAATATTTAAATCATTATTGTTTTTCTCCTTATTTTCATGTTTCTCAGGTGCTTCCTCTTCCTTATCTGATTGGATGTTTAATCAGTACATGTTATATTAGTTATATACCTTCTCCGTATTTACTTGATTTGAATTTCGCTTTGGGATACATATTCTAAAAGCCTTGTACTTCATATAAAATGCTTCCTCTTTCCACCCAGCTTCATATACATCCCCTCAGTCTGAATTGTGTTTTCATTCTGCTTCATAGTCAACTGATCCCTCTGCCTCAGACTTTTCGTAGTCAACTTATCTTTGTGTTTTCCAAATAAAACTTGCACTCTAGATTCCTTGCTATGCTCGAAATGTTCTCTGATATGTTTGACATGACTAGCCATGGGCATCTTAAAATCATCCTCAGAATTCGGTGTTTTCTCTATGCTGCTATTTAGCTTTGCCTTCATGTCTTACATGAAATTCGCATGAACTGTGCTATTACAAAAATCTTGGGTAGCTGTTTAACAACATTTCTGTTTTCTAGCACTTCCTCAAATAAATACCCTGGAAAAGGACGCCTGTCCTGATCCTATGCTAGAAATGAGCCTCTGGCGAGATTGGATGATATTCTTTATGCTGCCGCCTCCAAGAAATTCATGTGAATCCTGCGACTGCTCATGCGAAAAATTAATTATTCATGAACTGTGTCAAAGAAGAGGACATGTCTGGTTATTAATTGCTCTGCGTGCACAAAAGCAAGAGTTCATGCAGGCTTGAAATCTTTTTTTTAGTAGCTGCAAGAAATTTATGTCCAACATCACCAGAGTTTTCTTTTCCTCTGCACGGTTAAGAGCCAGAAGCTCCAGTATAGAGGAATGAAAACTCTGGTCCCTGGGTACAAATAAAAGTCTTGCTCTTTAGAACATACACATTCTTTGCTCTTCTTACTGATATTGATATATCTGAATATAGTAAAATATTGCCCAGTTTTGGTTTGCAAATTTTAGGTTTTAATGTTTAAATGGTTGCTTTCCCTTTCTATCAGATTGTCCAAAAAGGCCAATTTCCCGTTTGATTCTTCGTCGGACCTGAATTTTACTTCTGGGTCGATAGTATTTATTTCCTTTATCATGAACTTAGGATCCCGTCAATTTGCAGATTTATCATCTACTTTCCTTAACCAATTACGCGGAGCATTCAATTCAAGGATTTGTATTTGGTTTAGTATTTGTTTTATGTTGATTAGATTCTTGGAGTCTTATTTTGCTTACAGCGGGGTAGGTATAGGGGATGTGGTATTCAATTATTTCATCATGAAAGCTCAAGACTCTTAGACTTAATCTGAAGACACGAAGGACATTTCTCAGTTCTTATTGATATTTTGCAACTGCCTTATCAGCCATCTTCAAAATAACCATAAATCGAACTTTCTAGCAAGTTAAGTGAACATGTCGATATAAACTGAGAAGTGTCTTTCTTGCTTGATGGTCCATTCTTTTGATTGACAGAAAGGTGACTATAGATGTTTGTCAATGCTATCTGCATCAAGTTGTTTTGATAATGATGATCCAGTTCATATCTGCGAGTAACGTTTCTGGTGTTAAAAACAGGCATGTCTCCTGCACCACTGAAGCTAGTGAACTTAGTGACAATGACTTGCTTGTCAATTGTGATTGCGAAGGACAAAGACATGCATATTCAGGTAACTGCTCTCTTTTCCTTGTTTTGCTTCACCATTTGTGCTCGTGACTTTTTAACGTTTCAAATTTCATAGATTAATGTATCGGATTGATATTGAATTAGGACTTCAAACGAAGTATAACTACCTAAGTATGTATGTGTTTACCTATTTTTTTTATAAGAAACCTGTTTAAGAAACCGGCCGCAATAGTACAGCCTTCAAAAAGCTAAAAAACCTTTAGACTAGTAAACAAAAAAGTAAGAACGAAATTAAAAAACAAGAAACTGTCTGGAAATCTGAAAACATTAGTTGCTTAGGGATCACTATTACTGCAGTAGTTTTTATTTGACACACTACCCTATAGCTTAAATGCATTGTTTAATTAGTTTTATTATTGTCAAACGGTTCTGTTTCACACTCAAGAAACCCAAGAAGAAATATTGAGAAAGTGCAGTGACTGAACAAAAATAGGTTCTCACTCCTGTCTCTGAAACAATACACTGAGACGATTATGTATTGGAGTGAGGTACGAGGGAAGGAATAGGCGCAAACCGACTAAGTCTGCAAGGAGCCCATTCTCTTGATCTATCTGTCTGAGGCAAGGGTTGAATATAAATGATAGTACACAGTTGATTCATGAATTGAGGTTTAGGAATAGATAAATCGATATTTACAGAAACAAGACAAGATAAAAACAATATGTAAAAATAGTAAGCGTTGCTTGATTGCAGTGCTCCCAGGAACCTAGTCTTCCAGACTGACAGCTCACCTTTCTGACTCATACTTGAATCTAATGCTCAGGCTTTCCTAGGCAATCAACTCAACTGCAAATAAACCGAAAGTTTCTTGCAGCATTGGAACAAAACTACTACATGTTTCTTTTCACGGGACTTGTCCGAACCTGGTGGGGTTGAACGACCTCGTTGCTGGTTTGCATCCATCCTCAGTCCTGTTGACCTTGACACCTAGCTAAAATTGCATCTGTTTCAACTTCGGCAGCGCACATCCACTCTTCCCATCGTTAGCTGAACACCTCTCTGCTATACCTTACCACAATTCAGCGAGCTATTTTTTAATTTGAAAGCGTTTTCACCGACAAAATGCAATCTTTTTCTTGTTTTCCATTTCGTGCGTCTGTTTTCCCGCCTTTTTCCATTGGAATGTACGGGCATAATGGCTGCCTCACGTCTAAAAATCCCGACAGGGGTCCAGGTCGGAAGTTATGAAAGAGGGTAATAGTTGAAATTCAAAGCTGCTTGTATAAAAGTAAACTAAAAAGTCTGCAGGTGGTCTAGATCGAAAGATATTCACGGTTAAGTGCGAAGACGAGGAAGGTTTAAAAGATGTGTTTAGTGGAAAGATTGGATTCATGGAAAGACTAAGACAGACTTCTCAGCTTGTCAGAATTACATCAGGCTTGCTAGCGACAAGGTAGTACACAGTGCAGTGCATTGCAGTGCAGGTGTCCACCCACCCAGCATTCAGACTAGTTAGCTTACTACCTAACTACCTAAACGTCAAGAATAGGAACACTTCAGAACACTAACTATAAGTTATACTATTGTATAAGTGCCTAAACACTTTAGAAGTTGGATCACCATTAGGCTATCAGCAGCTTGGCTAGCCTGACAGTTTTCAAGAGTCAGACTTACAACTCACAGCAGTCAGAATTAGCTACTATATATACCTCACAGCAGTCAGAGTTTGCCACACAGCTGATAGGTAGGAATTAGTTACCATCAGTGCTAGCTTCTGCAAGATCCGTATCGGGAAGTCATCATGGAACCTATCACACATGCCCCTCCACCCGCTGCAGCAGTAGCAACTATCCCTGCATCTGACCAAGTCAAAGGACCCAGCACGATGGATAGAATAGGGAAGTCAACATTAGGATATATATATACTTTTTGAATACTAGTGCCACCCTCCAAAAATAGGTCAAAAACCTTCATCAGAAGAGCACAGTAGTGATGACTGACCATGGCCGGCAATGTACCTGCAACCTGAGCACAACCACATGTGAAATTATTGTCTCTAATTTACAACAGATTCTTTGCCTCGACAATCTTGATTTTGATTTTAGAACTGCAGCTTCAGACTGCACTGGCAAGCAGGTGGAACCACAGGTTGAAGTGACCTTTCCCGTCAATGCAAGGAATTACAGCACCGTACTCACATGCTACCACACATCTAACACAGTGTGCATCCAAAGCCTGAGAACTCCCAGAACAATTGTGTCTGGCCATAGGAAGGGTCTGCCTGTAGTTTCTGTACTAGCGGATGAATTGTTAACTCCACTCATAGATGATGTTGAGAAGAACCCCCTCTTCAATAGCATTAAAGAGCACATCACTACAGTCCTAGAAGAGCAGATACAGACGAGGGAACCAGACAGTCATGACATGCTTCACAGTAGAAGAAATCCGAAACTTGAGCAACATGGCCAATACAGGATATTCCAGATGATAAAAGTTGCACCAGAATCATCACCTGCCATGAACCGCACACCCAAAAATGCACAAACCAGTACCATGGCACTGGTCCCCTAGAGCAAAGCTCAAGACACTCAAGCAATGGTAACTTGAATAAAAACAGCAGTCACCCGTCATCTGCACTCTATCTAGTATGGCAAGTGATTCTCCTGAGATTGCCCAGGAACCGCCATCTACCATCAGCTCTCTATGTCATGAGCCAATCGACTCACTTACACCATGTAGCTACCCGCAGTGTAAACAGTACTAACTGGAGCTCTATGCCTCATAGATGGACAGAGCTACACAAGGAAGCAGAATGGAACAGTAAACTGGCAGAGCAGGAAAACCGTCCAAGGTGCTGCCTGCATGTCTGTGGAAGAAAGAACAGCGAGAAGATGATAAGGTGTGATGAATGTGGGAATTGGGCTCACTATGACTGTGGTTCAGTAAAAGAGCTGGAGGCAACCACCATCCCTGAGTGGCTATGTAGAGATTGCATAGAAATCCTTGGGAAACTTAATGATGCTCTCAGTCCCAGCTGCCACTGTCCAGAGCCGCACCTGGCAGAAACTAGCAATTACAATACAGATCATCGTATTCCCAAACTCAACATTCCGACACCTGAGGAAGCAGCAAACTCCACCAAATTGGATCCTCCATCAGCCCAAGCAGCAAACTCCACCAAAGCCAATTCCTCGTCAGACCGACCAGCGAACTCCATCAAATCAGATTCCTCGTCAGACCAAGCAGAACGTTCAACCACAGCTGATAATGCATTAAACCAAGCAGCAAATTCAGCCAAAGCGGACATACCATTAGACCAAGATGTAAGCTCGACAAAAAGTCAAACCCTCTCTGAGTTGAACAGCTCTCTCAATGACTCACGCCTCCTACATCCTCCTTGCAATCTACCATCAAGGATTTAAAATTTGAATATCTCGAAAATGGAAGTGGAACATCAACAAGCATTCAAAGCCAAGCACTCGATCGTAACCCTGGAATAGAAGAGTATGGCCTGGTTAGTACAAACAATAATATGCTTTGCTAAGAAATACACGTTCAGTGTTCTGGTGCTACTATGAGACTGGGTGTTCTGATGCAGTTTCTGTAGTTTCTGTTGTTATAAATGTTTTATCAGTACCAGTATTGTGCAAGAAGGGAAACTTGAGTTGTGCTATAGAAACTGCTAAATATCTGTTGATGGTTGTGCAACCAATTCTGCAGCTGTTAAACTACTGGTGAAGAAAATTGGACTCCTATCACATTTTACCAGATGCTCTGCACATGCTGCTCATGGCTCAGCGCTTAGCAACTTCAAAGACAATGTCAGTCCAAGAAGTAGTTGAATATGCCAGTAGTCCCAAACCTATCCTGAAACACTTCAAAAACAGTGGCAAATCTTTTTTTCTGCTGAATGAGGCATTAAAGTTGTTAGAGATGAAGCAACTGAAAGCCCTCACCTGGTGCCCTACCCGTATGGGATACCTTCTCACTTCTTCTAAGAGATGTACAGAACTTCTGGTGCCCCTGGCTGATGTGTTGACTTCATGCAACACCAAGAAAGAAGTTTCGTCGTATTTCTTATCACCTAAATGCATTTCCATCATGCATATACTTGGTGATATTGAAACCGTATTGATGAAGAAACTGATCCGCCGACTCGATGGAGACAGCTCAGTTATCGGTCCACGGGGACAGGGGGTGGTACCACCCCCCCTCGTGAAAAAGTTACTGTAATTCCTGATCCACTTATCCATTGATTCTGAAACTTCACAAGTGTTACCAAGATTTCCTTAGACATCGTTTAAGCTAATTTTTGTTACTGAGGGGGGTAAGAGGGGGTGGCAATCACCTGTTCCTGAGGGCTGAGTGGGTCATTGAGAATTTACTGACCAGCCTATAAGTACCAAAGTATTTGGGAAATTCACTTTCTTTTTTCGGCAATCGTTTTCCATCGCCTATTGATAATCCACATCCAAATTTGGTCGTATTTGCGTAAGGGTAACCTAATTTTTAAAAATGTTTTTAAATTTTGTTAAATACAGCCGTTTTCACTAAATTCATAACTTAAAAGGGGTATGATTTACAGACCAGACGGTTAATCAACGTGAAACTTGTCATGTGACCTGCCATTATGATTATGAGTAAGTCTACCAAGTTTCATTCCTTTAGCTATAGTGGAAGTATGTTTTCCCGAGAGGGGTCCACTCCATGGGTAACAAAATATGTGTCCCCGCGGGCCGTTATAATAGATGTCTTCTATGAATCTGAAAGTGCTGTTGCAGATCTGAACAGTTTAGAAACAACAGTGTTTAACTCATTCCTGAATGGCCTAGCCGAAGATGATCATGGCAATGTTGTTCTTTCTACCACAACAACATCTGATGCTGGAGAAACAACCACACGTGACCTTATCCTCAACTACACACACCATCCTGGGAGAAGACATGCGGCTGATCAAGAGACAAAGATTGAAAAGATAAAGCCAGAGCCATTGACCCTGAAAGACAAGATTTTGGAATCCTAAGGAAAACATTGAAGATCAGAACCAATCTGGCACTCTGGTGGAATTTACATCCTGTTTTGACATGAAAAGAGACATCACCTGTGATGAAAGGATGGGATTGTTGAAGAATTTGCACAAAATTTATTGTGTGGATCATGTGCATGAGGTGCAGAACTAGGATGCGTACGGGATTGCTGGATGGGACATCACAGTGAAATATGATGCCAAAGTTAAATGCTCTGTTGAGGATTTGTGTAAGCAGTTCACATCTTTGTGGCCAAATATGAACAAAGAATGGGCTGTTTCTCAAAAGAGCAATAGAAGCCACCACTGAGCATGAGAGATTTTTGGAGGCACGTGTTGGAGCAGTATGCATACTCAGCACCAGCAATTTTCGAATTGATTAATGTCATTATGTCAATATCACCTGGAACAGGGCGGCTGGAAGGAAGCTACTCCAAACTGGAAAAGATTTGCAAGAAAGATCGAAATAACCTTGAGCCAATGTCAATTCAGAATCTGTGGCTTCTCGCAATCTACCAGTTAAAGGATGATGGCCAGTTGTTTGATAGAGTCAGGAAGTTTAGTCATCAGATGGTAATGAAGAAAGTAACTAGGAAGTGACTGGAGTTTGAAAATAATTTATTTTTTCACTGCTTCAGTCCAACATGGCTTTGAGGCAGACTGTTAGTTCTGTTCTTTATGTACAGATATTGAACCAAAAAATGAAAATATATTGGCAAGCTATGACAACTGATGCCTTTTTTGTGTGTGATTGTTCTATTGCTATGTTTATGCATTGCTGTTTTAAAAAGTCAATCTACAATCAAAGTCTTGAACCTGTATTCAATGGGTGTGTGTTGTAGTTCTCTGTCAGGCTGTTAGGAACATTGTCATTCTCTAGTCTTAAACTCATAGAGCTATTGTATGACGGCTTTTCTGTGATTGGATGCTCACTGTTCTATTGTTTGGTTCTGTTCATTGCTGCTTTAAAAAGTCCATCTACACAAATGTCTTGAACTAACTTGTATAAAGTAGATTGAAGGCTGTTTTGAACTTGTTCTGTATTAATACTCTTCTTTGGTGTTTGATTGTGTCCAATTAAGACATTTCAAAGACTTTTGGTGCATGAGCTGGTAAGTCAACGTACAGCACGTTGCTTTTTTTAAACTGTGGTCTGTGATGGAGGGCAAAGGATAGTCAGTAGAGAAGCACTGGCAAAATGGCTGCTTACCTTAAAAAATCTCACTGAGTGTGGAACAAATAAGGGGGGACCAGGAAAATTTTTAGCAAGGGGGGGCCTGAGTTTAAGGGGGGACCTAAAAGTTTAGGGAGGGTCTAAGGACCTCAAGGATGCTATGTCTAGCTAGGTAAAATCTATAATTTAGGAAGGCATAGCTAGGCCTTTTTATGCTGCTTTGGCCTTTTCCTTTTGAACAAACATTTTGGAAGAATGGTGAGGGCGGGTCTTTCTTTCTGCAGTGTTAAATCATTGAAGACGGTTTTGATCAAGAAGCGGTAGATCTTCAATGGTTCTGCATAGCTACATTTCATCAGACTGTTTTTGGTTCCTCCAAGGTTTGATCTCAAAAAAGCTGACTAGTTAGAGAAGAGTGGCCAACGAGAAAGCATGGCGTCCTTTACTGAAGAAACAGTGAAAACAAGTTGAGTCGGCGTAAAAGTACAAATCTTGCTAACTATAGCTGGCTAGGTTGACAATCTAGGCAGTTACTAGTCAGCACTGCCATGTTTTTTATGTTTATTTACATTTACTAGCAGATGTGGCTCTTAGAGAAATCCAACAGAATTTTTGGCTAGTCGAAAAAAAGGCTGGACAGATGAAGTGGTGACATATAACTTGACCCTTCATAGGGTTCTATAAATCTGGTCCTGGAGGCTTAATGGATACATCTGATTTTAGGCAACCTTTCTGGAAGGGAGCGTGAAAAGAAAAATAGAGAAGCTGTAGTGAACTTTGGTGCAAAGTTTTATAGAAATGCTAAAAAGCTTTTTCGCGTTTCCTTACGCGAGCCACCATCTGCATAACTTTGTTTGCAAGAGTTTACCTTAAGGGGATTTTTTTTGCATGGATTAATTTTTGCGAATTTTGCGATTTTTGGCTAAATTCGTAATATTAAATCCACGCAAACATTTATCAAATTGAAGTTTTAACCGACCAAAAGAGAACACAACTAATTTTTCGATCGTTAATCAATGAAAATATGCTCAGACACATTCTTTCTCCCAGTTTGCATACTGATAGCTTCCTCCTTTTCTTTCATTGATGTGCATTAGCTTAAATACTTCTGCAAATCTTCTCTTCAAATCCCTGATTCGGAAACGTAAACCCACGCGAAACGCCTTGAAAATAGTACTCGCAAAAATAAGTCCACGCAAAAATTTATACCCTTAAGGTAATAGGTAAGTTGATTTTCTTTCTGAATGATCGCCACTATATTTTCCCAGGGTCATTTGCTTCAAAGTGGTGACAACTCATGGTTTAAGGCTGGTTTCATTGACAATGGCATCAGTTAAGTTTTAGAGACTTTCAAAATGTACCTTTTGCTTGTGGTAACAAATGATGAACATTTAACTTGTGGAGGTATGGCAGATTTTGAGTAATGCCGCCATGTACGGGACAATTTGCGTCATATACAGGACGGTTTTTAGCAAGTGCGCCTGAAATGGTTCATAAGTTTTCCGTAACCACTTCAGACTTACAAGATTTAATTTGTCAGCCATGTTTGTAGATAGTATGCCTATCTCATACAACATTCAAACTTATCTTTACAATGATCTTTCAGTCCCGAAAGAACTTATGAGCCAGTAAGAAGTTGTCATTGGTGTTTGTTCTCCAAAACTGTCCCATATGTGACAAGTACTTATTTGGTTATCACTTCTGTTTGAAGATGTTGTGCGGCACTATTTGTTGCATATCACTGGCTTAGGCCACCCTCAAAAAAGTACTTGTTTCCGGTATCCCGCCCGGTCATCTTTCAGTCGAAAAAAAAAGTTTTTGGAACGGCAAACGCCCCTGAACAGTGAAAAAACTTTTTTTCTTCGAACATGTTTGCTCATTCAGCCGCTTCGCAATATTGTTTCTTTTATCGCTGAATACGAGTACTAATGAATGGTGGACATTAAGTTTTCATTGCAGCCATGGGATAGTAGCAGAAGAAGAAAGAGGAGACAGCATTCGATTGTGCCTATAGATAGCGTTTCGAGCTTTATGATCGAATACGCATTCCTTCACGTTCAGTGTTCAGCACGCAGATGGTAAGTGTTGGCAAGTTTGTGCGAACGGTAACAATTATCCCACAAGAAAATATAATCTGCCGTGATAAATCATGGATCAAATCATCAGTGAGTGACCGATCTTCGGTGGTAGTGCTTCCGATAGAGGAGGTGGCTAC
>JAOBRC010519010.1:0-11445 GCA_027575255.1 Scolionema suvaense | reverse complement strand
TCATTGCCAGGTCGGCCAGGCCATGGCTTATTGTCTATCCGGTTTTATGCGATTTAGAGGAGAGTGTATTTCTGCATGGGGCTCTACGAAAAATATCGATTTCTATAGTATGATTCTGATTGGTGCGGTTTTAGTGACCTCTCTGAAGCCATTTTAACATGTATTGTTTTTTTATCGACCATGCGCTATGTCTGTTTTTGTGTGTACCTGGCCTTTGTGACGCATTCGTCTTGGCATTAGTTGTATCTGCTCACTGACTCTGTTTACCTACGTTCGCATCCATGGAATTCTGCAGTCCGTAAATATTGAGCTGCAAGGTCAACACATATTTGCAATGTATCCGATGCCATGGAAAAGTTTTGCCGCCACCTGAGTCTTTTGCTCTGTTTGCAAACGCTCCATGAAAGTCAACAACAACACGAAGCAAGGTTGTTGCCTTGAAGATTCGCTCTTTTGAAAGATTTTTCACTGCGATGAAAGTTTGGTACGAAGTGTTGAGTATTCATAACAATTCGGACTCTTTTATCTCGAACATTAACAAAAATGTCCAAAAGTTTCTTGTCAAAAAATTTCGCCTGCAAAAAAACACAAAACTTAATTCAAAAATGTAATATTTCTAAATATTTGTATTTAAATTTTTGGCATGTAATGTAATCCTTTTTTAGACTTGTTTTTACTTCTTACCAGCTCTTATGAGATAGAAGTTGCTGTAAAATCAGATTTTACCTCTTTAAAATTTGCTGTAAATTTCGCCGGAGTCCCAAACAACGGAAGAAAATTTTACCTCAATAAAGGAAGACATTTTCCTGGAATTTGCGGTTTTGAATCAAATCCACGAAATTGAATTCCTTTATTTACCCCCTCCCCCTAAAACAACAATGGCAGCAACCTAAGAAGTTGATTCCTGCAAAATGCATGTTCCACTAAGCTGCAAGGATCAATTCTTCAAAAACAGTTCTTGAAATTCCTCAAAACAATGTGTTTTTTTGTGAACTGCCTTCGAACTGTCAGGCTAGAAGTTATTTTCGGTCACACGTACAGTAAACTACGATGTTTCTCTGTTGGGGGAAGTATGTCTAAGTAGCTTCGCAAAATGTGATTAAAAACATTGCATTCTCGACAGCGAAAATTATTTTATGCTCAATTTCCAAAGAATTTAACAAAAAAAGTCCATAACTTTTTGCTTTGATGGATAATTTTTCTGCGTAGAAAGCAATTCTGTGCTAGGGATGACCACACTTTGAGCCAGTATTTATCTTGCGAAATAAGCACGAAGTAAGAACAATTGAAGCTCAAAATTGGAAAAACATTAAGAACAACAAGCCTCATCTTAATACTGTTTTTCTATAAAAAAAGATTGTATTCATACATGCAACAGTCAACACAGCATATTATTCGGCCCATTCAGTCAAGTGTTCAGCCTTCAATTTTGAAATATATTTGGCTTGTATAGTGTCAAAAGCGTCATGCAGAGCTTGCCAAGATTTGTTGCGTGCCTCTAATGAAAATATGCTGGGTCAAAGCGCCACGTCTTGAAACAATGTATTCATGGAAACTAAAGCCGCATTGTCTGCACGGTAAACTGATTGGTTCTTTTTGGGCATGTGCTCAAGTTTTAGAAACCGATTGAGACAAACTTCCGGTTCCTGCTGTGAATCATAGGCAGCGAAAATGTAGAAATTTCTTAAGTACTGGTGATTTCTGTAGTCAAACACAATAACGAAGCCAATCAATGTGCCTAGCCACAGGAGTTCATGGCTGCATTTTCGGTCTTTTTCAGCCAAGCTTGGCATAAATCAATAAATTCAAGCAAGGCATTTCATTTGTTCTAGATGTGCGAAAAGATCATAAAGAATTTACAATCACAGCTGTCCTGGAAGTGTTATCTCACTTTTTGGGTGAAGATGCAGTAGTAGGAGCAAGTGAAAAATAATTCATACAATTCATTCAAGTAATACAGAATGATCTCCAGTTACGGTCACCATTGGGGAAAAGAAATTTGTCCGCTAGTTGTAGATGCCGGATAATTACAGGAACTTTTTGTGAGAGTTTGACCTAAATTCCTCTGGGGAACAGAACAGAAATTTGTCTGTTAATTGGAGCTGTCCGCCAATCAAGAGTGTCTGTTAATTGGAGATTATTCTGTATTACTTGAATGAATTGAACAAATTATTTTTCACTTGCTCCAAATTATTTTGTCTAACATTGTATAGATCTGCAAAACGATAGATAAAAAAAATTAGAACATTTCTGTTCAGCCTTTTCAGTGAGCAGCCTGGCATGTTGCGAAAGCTATGCCTAGTAGTAGAAGCTCTTGACTGCCCAATAATCAAATCATATGCACCAACCACTCTGTGATGAAGATCTCAGCCATCTGTGTAATTATTGACTTCCTTGATACAGCTTTTAGTCTGCAGCTGGATGTAAATAAACTAGCTGCCAAAGATGATGTAATTCTGCCTGCCTTCAGTCTTTTGTTTTGCTGCTGTATTTTGTTCAATGGCATCTATAAATGCTGTCCAGATGCTTGTGGATTCTTGGGACAGGACACAGTGCCATAATTTGTACTGCATGCATAGGTTATGCTTAGGCTGTGATGTAAGACATGAATTTATTGGACGGTGTGGTATTAACTTTCATAGCATACTGCAGCTCTGAAGGTTGACAGCAGCTTTTTTGAACACTGGAAACCTAATCTGCCTTCTCTTGCAGCTGCTGTTGAACAGTTTTATTGGCTGTTATATTCAAGTTGTGTGAACATGCAGTTATGATATGGCCAACATTTCACTGGGTGATAGGACTCTGGTACTCTGACTCGTGAAATTTATTCCAGCTGCGATTCTGAATGTTGTTACGATATGTACTTGGAACAGCTGATCCTAGGCCCCTGCATTTGCCGAGATACTGATGGATACATTTTCCTATCTATGTACAAAAATTGGTTGCTCAGACCAAGCATTGGGTATGTCAATCCGAACTTGTGAACATGAGCGGCTAGTGAATAATAACCCTACTATTTCTATTGTTTTGAGAATAAAGAATAACTCAATAAGAAGATGGTGTTCTGGTGTGGGCACAGTTTTAATCACCATGCGGGCAAGCTCACCTGCAAATACTTTCCGTACACACACCACCTTGCCCCGTATAGCATTGAGCTTTTGGGCATTGTTGGAGATGGATATTGCATGCCAGCAGATCGCTTATCAGCTAGGCAGTCTTATTTGCCCAAAGACAGCATAGCACTTATTGACAACTATTCTTACTAATGTGCAGTACAAACGAATACTTGGTGCTCATGTGCTACTGTCACTATAATTCCATACCGCCTGAATATTAGGGGTCATGTCCAAATCCGAATACTTCCGCGCAGATCGTCCGTCAGCAGTCAGATGCACGGTAGTCGCGCGGAGCTACTGTCTCACATAAGTGGCCTGACGAAGTCAATCTCAAAAGCACTTATGTCCATTCAAAGTATTTAATTGCACACTAACTGCTTTGGATACGCAGGTCAGTCTAGGCCACTTAGTGCAGCTGATGAAGCAGTCACACCACAGGCTAACCTGAAATCAGATGCTCTTCCTCTCATGGGAGCCTGACCAGGCTATTCCCGTGTTCGGAATGAGCATCTGACGACTTCAGCGCATTTGTTTGATGCACCGCCATCCGAAAAATTTGAATTGTGAAGTGCATTTAAAGTTGCTCGTAAATAATTCATGAGAGGGCAGAGACAAAAGAGCCAGCTTTCCTGTGAGATGTCTTGCATTGTGGCGGTAGCTGATAAATTATTCATAGTGAGGACTGCATCCATAGAGCTCTGATGAATTTCGCTGCAACAGTCGCCAGATCTCCTTTCCCTCTCCACAGCCAAATGATCACTTATAACCAATTGCTGCTATTAAATATATTAATTGAACTTCCAAATTTAATGGGACTGACTCATTCGGAAGTCCTGCCTCTTCTGCATGTCTACCGCGCAGACAGACTGACGAGAGTCTAAGTTCAGATTTGGACATGATCCCTTATCTTGCTGCACTTGTTCTTCCTACTGCATCCAACTTGAGCAATATTGTAGGTGTACTTCAACTGTTCATCTGCCTTGCTCTGCATAGACCTCTGGTGTAACTCAAAATCACAACCTTGATACTAAAATATTAGAGTATCACCCAAGATGTGCAAGCTTGGTTACTATTTAAAAGTTACTTTGAACTAGTTCCCACCTTCAATCCTATACTAAAGTACTGCTCGCTCATGACTGTCTGTAGTACATTTCTTGCATATGGGATTGGTCAAAGCACCCTCCTATGAGCTATGCTGAGAATGATGATCTGATCGTAGATCATTGAAGAGAGGCTTCCGCTCTACAGAATCTTCTGATAACGTGACTTTTACGGAAACTGTATGTTCAAATTTATTCTTTTGTATTGTGCGACTGTGTTTAATGTTGACAGCCTTGGGTTCATCAACCTTTGATCCCTAAAATAGCCGTCGGGATGGTGCCAGTGTATTTGCATGAGAGCAAAGTCATTAGTCAGGTCATTGTTTTTATTGGGGTACTACCCACCCCCTTTTGGGATTCTCCCTCCCCCCTTTTTAGAGAATATCTATCACCTCTTATACGAATTTAGTAAGATCGAAAACATGAGAATCTTTAGCAATATATCTATGTATGCACCACGTGGCTATCCTTGCATAAATGGAATCATATGTGGTAATGCGAAAATAAGACAAAAGTAAGATGTGCCAAATTAGATGCGTCATTAATGTTAACATGGTAACTTGTTAAAGAAAACAAAGTTATCCATAAGCAGGCTTATCACTAAAGCAGGCTTCGACAATTACGGTACGCAGTGTACTATAGTACATTATTACTTTCAGCCGACGTACAGCAATAACGCGCCAGATGCACTTCTCTGTGTACGCCAAACTTTTGACCTTAAATGCATCCTGGAGTCTAAATTAAGTCAGAGCCATTGTAACTCTGTGTGGTTTATTTTCAGTTGTCTGGGAATGAAACACAGTCATGTACCTTTGCATGCTGTGTGCACTAAGTTTATTAGAGATGTACGCACCCATGTACGGCTGTCATTTTGTAATTGTTGAAGTCTGTAAAGAAGTAGTGCATTATGTAGTCAATGTTATCCATAAGCAGGCTTATCACTAAAGAAGTAACACATAAAGAAATAGGACATATTGATCTATTGTTCCCCAAAGTATCAACTTCATGACACGTGAAGTTACAGAAAATATAAAAAAAATCACATCTTCTCTTTGCTGTTGCACCCACACCATTGGGCATGCTCCTATCAATGCAGCAGGCTTGCTATCAGTTGCTGTCAAAAAAAACATGCTTCCTCATGCTGATGAGATGCAATTTCAAAATCTGTCCATGATGCAAACTAATGCAGCTCATATTTGGACTGCGCACTATGTGCACTATTGCCATGTTAATGCTCAGCACTTTACATTTTTTCGTGTGAAGATGGTGATGCGTGATTTTTTTATTGTTGACCGGTGATAGAAACGAAATGCTTCCGGCTATTTTTATAGTTTCAGGATGAGAGTGCTAAAACTCCTAAAAAATTTCACCTGTTTGCTGACAAATCTGAAAATAACCTTAATTGCTATAAATATTTCCAGTTTCTGCATATTTTTGCGAACCTTTTTGGACTTAAATTGCTGTACATTTGGGCAGAAATTGGTGGAATTGAAGCTCTCTGTGAATAATTGTGTGCAACAATATCTTCATATCCTCTTTGGTGTTGACTGACGTTTTGCATCATTCCTTTCCAATTTCATGCAAAATTACTTGTTCCCATTTGCATTTGTGTGCTATTGCTTGCGTTCATACTATTTCTCGTGTATGATTTTTGTGTTTAAAGTCTTTTTGCCTCTGTAGGGATCATTGCTGACTATGGAGAAGTTTACATCACAAATAGCTATCGAGGTACATTCTGAATCATATCATTTCATATCATATTCCGATGCTTGCCAAACATTTCTATTGGAGTTTGTCTGTAAATCAACTGCAGAATTTCCTGTTTGTCGACAAAGGATAGTCAATGTCTCTTGTTTTTATTTGTTGATATGTGTATCCATGTAAAGGTTGGGTTTGACATGCTAAACTTGTTTAACTCTTTTGTGGGGATGGTGTTCTAGACAAGAAAATGGAATAAAAAGGGGAGTGAGGCTTCGTAGATATTTACGCAGCCAATTGGTGTTATTGAATTGGAACACTGAGCTATACACTACGGGGGTGGGGGGGGGTGCAAGTTTCTGCGCAGTTTGTAGAGCGATACATCTATAGGAAACTTAAATTTATTACAGAGAAATCTGCAAGAATTTGCTTAGACTATATTCAGCTATGTTTTGTAATCCTGTTCGACGCCAATGACCTGCATCTTGACAGCCCCATATACTACCGTAGCGTGGTCCAGATTCACTTCCTTCCTCTTATGTACGCATCGGCATAGAAATTGTTGAATAGTATTGTACCATTGTATTGCACCATTTTTTTTTGGCACTATCAAATTCGGTGTTTGCTTGTAGTGTAGCATCCTTTTTTTTGTTAGAGACTCAAATGGAGGGAAGGCAGGCCTTGAGATCCTATATCAGTGATGAGTAATTATGTTCTGTATTCTTAGGTTTGTTGCTTGAACTTCTTGTGGAAAGGGATATATATAGTAGTTTTGTTTTGCAGTGAGGCCTCTTGTTCTTGGCTTCATAATTGTTTGTGTACAACTGTCAGTCTGTTCTTCTGCTCTTTTACCTGTCTGTCCGTCACCAATGATAATTTCCTGGGACGTCTGTGCCTTGGATTGATGCAGATATTTTGCATGAAAGTCAATATAAATTATCAAAACAAAGCAGATGAGGCGAACAAGAAAAAAGCATTTGTCTGGCTTTCAAGAGCACTTTCTTAAACGTTTTTGCGATTTTTTGGTGTGAATCTCGGTTGTTGCTAATGTTATCAGTTAATGGGGCCATGTCTGGAGATAGTCTCATTAGGTTTGAATTTGACCTTTTTTTGTATCTGAAGATGAGTAAAACGTTAAGTTCAGGGGTCGAATTAAGGAGGAAAAGCACGATCGCGAAAAATACGAGGCAGCTTTAGCTGCCGAAGTCATGAAACTGGGGGTCCGGGTCCAGGGTGGAGCCCTGGAAGCTTTGGCTTTCTACAGCATTTATAAGTAGCAAACCACACAAAAATTCTTTTAGAATAACATTGCCCATCTCAAAATAAACTCTGTGGAAATATGCTCCAGGAGTTATGCCCTATCCTCAGTCTACCACATACTTAGCTTCCTAGGTATCTAGTAAAAAGAATCTGTTCATTGTTAGTTGTTCCATAGCTGAATGTTCCAAAAACATACTTCAGCTGTCTGGACATCGACAGCATATCACGATAAGATAATCACATTCATTTTCTTAGATTCTGAAAGCAAAGGAGTCATCGTTCTCGGCATAACCACAGCGCCTTTCATAGCTTCGACCTCCATTTTGAATATCGCTCAAAAGTGATCTGATTGGCTTAATTTCTCGAACGCCAATTTCTCAAGCACTTTCCTCCACTAATAAGTCAGATGTAAACAAACGTTCACGGAAGCTCATTTTCTGCCATTATGCATCCATGGTAGAGCCGGTGGGTACAAAAGTCGGGTAGTCGGGTAGCTCAGGTAACTCGGGTAGTGGCTCAGAACGATAGCATTTAGTTAAGCCTGAACGAACGTCAGAAGCATTCGATGCACAAACGCCATACGAGTTCGAAGCCCGAATGTCGTGAGCATTCGAAGCAATGTAAGCAGCGCATGAAATCAACGACACGCTTTCTTTAACACTTAGCATAGGGACCACGTTGAGGTTACGGAACATATAAAGTGGAAGTATACCTCAGTGGCATGTTTTCATATAATTTTGTGTAGGAAAGAAACTTTCGAGCAAAGAAAACACTTTTTTTTGGTTGTTTTTTTTTGCCATAAGTTACATTTCAGCACATCTCAGTTTCGCGATTTAGGGAAAAAGAGTGTCATTTTGTTGATTTTAATTCGCACTTCTGACAGAAATTGAAATAAAGTTTCGCAAATTTATACATATCTGTTAAAAACAATAGGCAATTGCATTTCAGCTTTCTCCGAACTTCAGTTGTTTGGTATCATAGTTTTCCGAGCGCGATCGCAAACTCGCAAAATTTTCATGGAATATATTATTTTTTAGAAATGCCTGAAGTAAAAAGTGAATCCATAAACTGGCAAGTTTAAAAAAAATGGAAAATTTTTCGCTTCTGGCGCACACCAAGTGGACTACCTTAAAAATACTTGTTTCTTAACCCTATTCAGGAAAAATCCAGGCCCTGAATAAGCAAAATACATTTTCCTCATATAGTGAAACGAACAATTTTCTATAGTGAAAAGCGTTTATGTCGTGTACACGTATCGTTTCTTTCTGCATCAAAAACTTCACAAAAAGGCATAGAATTCTCTTTGCTTTTACCTCTACACGCTTTTTTTTATAAGCACCAGGAAGTCGAAAACGAGCCTCGCCGGTGCTTAAAAATTTTTCGCAATTGAAATCATCTATGAATCATCTAAATTGGTTAAAGCAAGGCTTCTAGTAAACTTGTCAGACTTTTTGTGCTGAGCACACTCTCCTTTTTACAGGAAGCAGTGAAATTATTGCGCTTTTGAGCAAATGAGGAACGGTTTTTCATTGAAGGGTTAATTGAGGGAAAAGAAATTAATTGAGAGAATAATGAGACTGAGGCTGGGGTGTTTCTTACCTGGTGCTTAGATATTTGATGAAATCGAGGCTGGTGGTGCTTATAGCGGTGGTGCTTATAAAAAAAAGCATGTACACCATTCATATGAATTTCATCCTTCAACATTCGAAATAATCAGTTCACGTCAGTAGAATATCCCACAACATTCGAAACTATCAGTCACGTCACTAGAATATCCACAACATTCGAAACAATCAGCCACGTCAGAGCTACTAGAAGCCATGTTTTGAGGGCACATGTTTTCATTACCCGAGCTACCCGAGCTACCCGGGCTACCCGACTTTTGTACCCACCGCAATTTGTGTGATGTGCACTTAAGCCACCAATATCATCAATGGCAGGGTTTTTTCTAGCCACTTTCTTAGGTCCGGTAATAGGACGTAAGAAACTCAATTTGATAAAAACTCAATTTTCTAACCAAGCAATTTCCAGTCTACATTGACTGGTTTAAACCATTTCACATGGAACTACAGCATGACTAGACAAAGGCATTTCAATGTAAAGTGCATAAATGCTTGAAATATACTTCGTAAAGACTTAAGGGCCGGTTCCATCAAATAAGTTCATAGTCCATGGGTCCTTAACATATGATCGAAGAGTCAGTTCAAAGAGATATCCCTAGTGTCCCCTTACCCTGTGAAATTGTCATCAATCATCTACTATAATCGTTAGAACTCTATATGTGCAGTTTGTTGACTTTCTGTTGCTGGTGTGACCCTATTCAGACTGCACTTTTTGGGGATCGGCATGCATGATGGTTGAGAAGGAGGGAGGTGCGGTGGATTCCATCAACCCTCGATATCTCAGAAATGGAATAGCTTTATCCTTGGAACTTGGTACACTGATAGACCTCAAGCTAATGAACAAAATGGGAGCAAAGAATTGACCGAAAATTGCAGGTGGTAATGGTGGTGTCATCATGAATTTCGGGAAACCATGAATTTTCTCAGATTTAGTGTGACCTCAATAGAGACCTGTAAATAGGTACCTGTTGTTGTCAGAACCTCCTAGACTATTCTACATGCCATTGTAATGATTGGTTTATCATCTCTAGGAGTTTTGTAGCATTCTGATAAGTAGAACATACCTTTTTACAATGCTCAGTCAGAAAAAAGGGCCGGTTTCTCGCCAATTGCCTAAAATAATAGGGCTCTCATGGACAATGAGTCACCTGTACAGAAATATTTTTCAGTCCAAAAATGTTTCTATTTTATAAATTTTGTGAAAACTGGGAAAGTATCGTGGTGACACGAAGTGGGGTTTAGCAGCAATGAGCAATAATATAGCAGTCTGCCCAGTGTCCAAAAAGGGTTTAATACTTACTCTGGCTAGTATACATGTAATCTGTATAGTTTGGGATGGGTTGCTAGTCAGAAATTTGTTTGCAACTTCACATGAAGGTAACAGCAGTAATGCAAGAAACAATGAAAATAGGTGGAATAATACAGCTTTCCTTGACCATAAGATTACCAAAAGTCCCATGACCTGAAAATACGTACTTATCTTAATAATCGCAAAACTGTGAATCATGCAGCTGAGAGTTGAGAGTATCCTTAAGGCTATTGCCGATTTGGAAGTCTCTTCATTTATTTGTTGACCATCTAGATATGCTAGGTCTCATGTTGGATTGTAGTATTTGAAACGTAAAGATAGTAATTCATATGCTCTGTTTTTTTTGTTTTTTAGGATGTGCCATGAGTGGGTTAATAGCAGATTCAAGAACTATGGTAGATAAAGCCCGTGTTGAAGGGCAGGTAGGTGTGACTTTCCTCTTGAATTCCCATTTAGAAGAGGAAATTTTTAATGAGAATTTCCTCTGTTTGTTCCTCTATCCTTCTGGCCAGCCCTTCCGTCTCTCACCAACATTCTTTTCAAGGATTTCCGAGCAGATGTTTTGTTAAAAGCAGGGTGATGGATAGTCAGAATGATAAATCCCACTTGTGCTGGATGATTTTCTAAAAGGTTAACCGGAACAGTCCAAATTCTGCAGAGGTTTTAGGACATTCATTACTTGCTTTTCTTCCAACGCTTCCAATACCAATTTTCCATCAGTGAATCATTATATCCAACGTACAGGTGGTGGCTGCGTAACATCTATAGCATCAACTTGCTATCAAAAGCACCTAAATTAGTTGTTCAGCTTTGAGCAAGTTCATATGGACGCTAGGTCCCCAAGTAATGTAGAATTTGAATGTGTAGAGCATTTAGACCATCTAGTTGATCCTTGCCCAACCCTAATCTAAGGGATCCTGGAGTATATGCCTCGTAGTACATGAGCAAACAAGGTTCTTGTTGTCAGAGGAAGCTAGCCCGTGTTGCAATTTGTGCTTGAAAGGATACTAAACAACTGCTGGAAGGAGATGATATCCAGATTGGAAAATCACACTACTTCATACATACTGTTAAATGTCAGTAAGAATTCAGAAATTTATATCAAATCAAATTGTCCACGTGGAAAAGGTTTGTCTCCTGAGATAGAGTACTAAATATCATGCATGCTGATCAGTTTTGCATAATTGTGTATAATTTTGTTGAGATTTATGTCAGCTTGTTTTATTAACTAAAGTGTGTCAGCAATTTGACTTTGCTAGTAAAGTGCAATCCTGGACAAAATATTTGGGACAAAAGGCTTTTTTCAGCCAAAATCAAAAATGCACTTTTTACCACTTTTG
>JAOBRC010518899.1:0-11447 GCA_027575255.1 Scolionema suvaense | reverse complement strand
AAGCTGCCATATCTAGACGTTTTAGTTGACAAGACCTGCACTGACACCATCTCAACGTCCATTTACCGTAAGAAAACCTTCGCTAGTCTCATGATGAATTTTACCAGCTATTTCTCGTTTACGTATAAGATCGGCCTAATCAAGACACTTATTGATAGAAATTTTATTTGAAATATCACATGCCTGACTGCAAAAATTTAACTCTGGTTGTCTTGTTAGATCTTGCCGTGATAATGCTTTATACATCATCTGGTAGAAGAAACAACTGGATTCCAACTTTGAAAAGATACCTCATATGAGCATGGCTTCTCTACTCAACAATATAGTTTCTATACTTATGTTTCCCTAGAAAACAGAGATACTGAAGCCTATTGTGGTTACCTATCTGTTCATGCATTGTTGGAACACGTCTCTGCACTGGATTTTATTTGTATTTGTATGGAACTTGATTCAGCTGGTTGATTTCCATATTTAATGGTCACGTGGAAGTTAAATCACAGATGGCATACCATTCCATTTTCAGTGAGTCTATTTCCTGAGATCTGGATCAATCACTAAAACACAATATTCAACAAGAATAATGGTAATAAGCTAGCAGTATTGCTATTACTGGAACTGGTAGCAATTTTGAACCAAGGCCTGTTATTCTCATTTTTGTTGTTGTTGTTGTTATTGTTCAATCTTTGGTTTTATTTGTTCTTGACATGCAATCACAGAGCACATCCCAATTTTTTTGCCACTGAAACTTTGCCTGCTTTCAAGCTGTCCAAAGAAGTTATGTATCACAGTCTTACAAACAACTGATCAAGCCTTTCAACAAGCAAACAACTTTCAGAAGAAATGCTGAATGCACACCTTCGCATGGAACAAAACAAAATGTACTCTAGGATAGTGTCCACTCCTCCCCACTCCACAAGCCTTGAATTTGAGATCTTTTCACGAGAATGTATGTATACCACCTTTTGACATTATTTTCTGAAGTTACCTACCATATGGTAGGTGGCTACACTATATTTAACAGGAAAATACTCAGGATCAATAAGCTGACACAAATTTGCTGAGCAAAGTAGAAAAACAGGAATACCCCAAACGTAACAAATAACCAAAGTTTGAATATGAAACATTATTTACACACTTTTTAGTACTAATAACAGCCTAAAAAAATCTGTTTTCCCAAGGGGGGATGTTACCACCCCCTGTCCACTCCATGGGTAACAAACTATGTGTCCCCACAGACTGTTAATCCGAGAATATGCATTGTGTCCAATATTCAGACAAAGAGCGATGCAAAATATTCAGTTAGCAATATTTCAACTTTCTTACTATGTCATCATTAAGAAAGTAATTAACAAGCTATTGCACAAGAGCAACTGATATAGGTAGCACTAACTGCACAAATTACATTATCATAACATTCCTAATAGCAATCAATTTTCAGAAAAATTGCAGATCTTTTGATGTTTCCAGCCCGATATTCAAAACAGGCTTCAGATGTATAATCACAAGGGAATAACTATCCTGGTCAAGTTCTTCTTAGTTCTTCATTAATCAAATAAGCAAATGTCTAGCTTCAAGAGGTTGATTACAAGACTCTGATATAAGCAAATATGGGAGTAGATTGAGCAAACTTAAGGATGATCTCTCATAATGCTTCCTTGCCATCCCAGCCATGGTCAGCTGTTCTTTCATGGCGTGTTCTGTTTAGTTTTATCAATACGATTAGCATCACATCCTGGACAGGAAACTTCATAAAATACAAATGAGCGGCCAAGCAATGGTGTTTGATTCTTCGCACTAGTGTAATAGGACATCTTAATAGTCTGAAAAATCACTCTAATTTCAATTAGCATGCTTGGTGTAAATGAGCCACATAGTTTTTGGGGACTAGATTTGACACATTGCTCACCATTTTCACTTAAGAAAGGAAGATCTACAATAAGGACTCTATCAGGCTATGGATTTTCTTCTTTAAGACCACTGTCATGGTTTTCTGCAGTAGTTGATTTCATAATAGCTGCACAATTACACTTTGGGAAGCTATTCCAGGAAACGTATTTTCTTATCATATTGAGCACATTTTGCAGTTTACACGGACCACATAAACACGAATAACCAATGATCTAATCCAAGCTGTCTTGTGTGACCATTTTGTATAACTGCTAAAATGAACTTGTTGTCCTGTATGAGCGTCCTTACAATACATTGACAAACCCTCAATGATGACATCTAAATAAAAAAGTGGGGTATCTCATTTTCGAAGGTATCGTGAAGTGTGGGTTTGAATCGAAATTGTTGAACGTTCAGCATAAATGGTCCATATTTTCTGGTTTAGTAAGTAGTAACGTATTGTCAACATAAGGAGCATAAAATGCAATTAGCTGAAAGGACAGTAACTGTTTAACAACACACGATTCTAGTTCAGTCAATATTATATTAGCTAGGACAGGACCCAAGGAGGCACCCATGCTTACCTTCATCAATTTTGTAGGTACCAAATTAAGATTGTATACTCTTGTCAATATTACATACATCAACTGTTCCTTTCAAAGGCACATTTGTTGATAATAACTCAACAAGTGAGATAAAGATGTATCCTTCATGCAGATAATGCGGTGGGATATTTTTTATTCGATTTGCAGTATCGAACGAGTCTTTTAATGCAAGTTCATCGTGTACAAGTGGATTCAGCAATTTCGTTGAAAATTAACCAATTCTCGATCTCATAGCTCTCAGAGCAAACAATTTTACGTCTTGGTTGGTTGTTGGTGGAAGTCTTATTTGAAAATGAATGCGAGTCAGGATTGGGTTGATTTATGTGGTCAACTTCAACTCTAAGCTGAGGAACTTGCGCTTGTAGGCTACATGGATGACATTTGTGTCTGAAGTTTTCGAAGCTCTTGAATAATAGGATCATCATAGGCCACAGCATTTGCGGAATAAACTTGCGGTGAGCACTGTTTGGAAGATGCATATTGCATTTTGCTTGCTACCCCCGCATTTGGGCTACTGCCAGCCACTTGGTCTTAACATTACTCGCCATCATTTTTAATTTTGCAGTTGCTTCATCTTTTGTAAGACGACTCCGATACTAACTTTACAAGGTCACGAGGTGAGCTTACCAATGCTGCTCTGACATGAGGTTCATCACATACGGCGGGGACGGTATGGGACCGTAGCAAAGGAGTATACGTGTGTCCCAAGAGCCCATAATGTTGACGATGTTTGACCTTTGGCTGTTCACTTCAAAATCAACACGCTGGTCGAGACACATAGACGTATTTCGACGGTCTATCCCAACACCTGTCGACACAATTCAACGCTCTATGCCGAAAACAAAAACATTGCTTGGCTACTGGCCTGACATATAATGCAACTGTCCATATTCAAAATTTCATCAGTGTTTGTAAAGAAACGCTATGGAAGACGAAGCATTGCACAATACAACTAACTTGAGTGGTGCAAACTTTTCAAGTGTGCCAAAACACAAACCAATCTCGTCCCACCAGTTATGATGCTAATTCACAGAATCTTTTCTATCGTGAACAATGGCGCATCACGATCTAACTTTAGCCACTCATGTTCAGAATACTTCCTTTACAGCAGAGTTAATAACCTTTCAATTTTTTTCCGCGACCTACAGACCAATTAAATTTGCACTGCTTCATTTTTTTAAAAGATTTAGGGTATCTGTCTGGCGGTTTCGATCATTTATTTGATTTATTCTTTGTGTTTTGAGGTCTAAATTATTTAGATTCCAATGTTCAAAAAATGTGATGCCAACAGAAATTTCGCAGCAAGTAGACCAACTTCGCACAGGTAAGTCATAGCTTTTGTTCTTGCCGTGTATGAGAAGTTAATTCTAGTGGATTTCTCAATGTACCATCGAGAGGCATCATAACTCCTGAACAAGAATCCATGCATGCTGAGACATCGATTGTCATCTAAACTAACTGCTTAGACGGCTGTCAACGAGTGGATGGGCATCGATGTTCGTATTCTACCATCAAAGGTAACTTTATCATGGATATTGACCCGTGTGTGAGCCATCGCACGACAAGGATAAAGTGGTGAACGTAGCTATGAAGAGATCAATGAATTAAGAATCGTTTTGACATGGATTCAATATACAAATATGATGAAAAGGATCGTTTTATGTGGATGAACGAGGAAGATGGAAGGTTGGAACATTATTCACTCAAGCAGAATATTTGCATAGTTTGATAAAATTGACAGGATCTTACTGGCCCAATTTACAACAGCCTTAATTTTGCCTTTTCAAATTGGCACCTTGGTCCAATGCTTAGCATCGAGAGAATCTCTCTGGTCGCTAAAAACTGATGGACTGGGCTGGTGTAGAAAGGGTCAACAAGAGTGCTGATTATGATATGCTTTCTGAAACTATAAATAGATTAGCATAGTTTGATATAGACTTGAGTCATTTATTTTTGCGACCCTTCTTTGATCATGAGGATTACTTATTTTCTATTTCATTTTGGGCGAATGAGCTGCAGTGGTAGCTTCTAGGGTTCTTAGTTCTAAGTTTTCTTTGGATTTTCTTCTTTTGAAAAAATATTAGCATAATAAGAGTGTGACAATCCAGGAATCGTAGCTAGGACAGGCCTACCTTAATGACAGAAATTAAGTGGAATTGACTTTCGCAGTTTTACACCTAAAAATTAATTTCGCAAACAAAGAAATTACTTGACTGAGATACATTATGCAAAAAAAGGAGTGGAAGCATGTTTGCAAAAAAAAAAATAGGAACAGAAAAAAAGATATTCAACCAAAGAATTTTTCATCATGCCGCGCTTGCAAAAACTTTGTCCACCAACATTAAAAATGAGGAACTTGGTGTCAATTCCATCTCTCGTCATCACAACAATCAATTCTATGAAAATGTATAACATTAAAGTTCAATACAAATTTATTTATTTATATGCATGCAGGCTTCTCAGACTTCAGCAGTAGAACATTGTTACTGAAATCCCCTCTTAGAAAATGAAGTCTTATGAGCACGATGCTGTATTCGTTTGTGCAGCGTTGCTAATAGAGCTTGTTCATGATGCGATTCTGATACGTGTGGAATAACAACGGTATTAAGACATACAAATTTCTAATTCAGGCAATCTCAGGAAATCATGTAGACTCGCATAGTCTATTTCATCAGATCCATCTACCAAACCCAGAATGTGACGAGCAGAAAATGCACAAGACAATCAATATCCCCTTGGATGAGAAATGGGACTAGTAGGTATTGGATGAGACAGCCGATACTCCAATTAGGTGCTCCCACTATGCCGGGCAGAATCTTACCAAGTGCAAAAAACAATAGAAATGAGTGGCTCGAAGCGCAAGCATTGAATTTTGACTAGTAAATACGGGGGTATCAGCGAGAGCTGTTTACTGTCTCATCTCCATGAGATCTTTGAGTGCATCTAATTAAAAATTCATCTTGCCACACTGTCTGAGAGAAGCATTCCCGCTCAAGCCATTTTGCAAGCAATCTTGCCCATGGGATTGCGCAGGTAGTTCCTGCAGAAAATCTTATAGCCTGCTAGTGTTTTTTCTTTCTCCTGTCCTGTTATGAAGTGTCTCATTTGAACTAACCTGGAACCAGATCCTCTTTCTTTGCATAGGGGGCTGCTCGCCTTTTCCCTGTGCAAGAAATGAGGATCTGGCCAGGTTCGCCGATTTCTTTGATTTGCCGCCAGTGGAAAGTGCAGAGCTTCTCTGCACTCGATTCAGAATGGTTTACTGTTTATGTGCATATTTTTGGTAGCAGTCACAGAATACAAACTGATGACATTTCTTTGCCGGTTTTAGAGAAAAAGCGACTAAACGAGTCTAGAAATCAAACAACAGTTGAAAGATTCAGCACCTGTCCTGCTTTCTGTAGTCAGTTGGTCTACTACAGTGAAATTATTGATCATGTTTTAACTTGCCGAGAACTATCAAATGGACAGTTTAATTTAAAGGAGAACTAATGGATGTGCAAAACTTTTTCTAATATACAAGACAATAATAAAAAAATGCCGTCTACACTAAATTTTCAGGATAGCAAAATAGAACTCACACTATCAAATTGAAAGTTACGATAGGCTATTGATTAATTGGTTTCGAATGTAGATTTCGTGATCCATGAAACGATTTCCTTCTTGCTTCTTTGTTTACTTTCTACTGCCAAGCAGTAGATGTAAAAAAGAGAACTGGCAAAAGAGTGGACATGTGTGAAGCTATGCTCGAAATCTATTTCATTTGAAGTGCCAGCTTCAATTTATTTTTGTTTAACCAGTGCCAGTTCTTTACGATGGGAAGAGCAAGGTAAAGACCATATTTTTTCATTTTTGCGTCAGAGGATTGGTCTTGCCCTGCGTTTCGCAGTATGCTATCTTTTGAGGAGTTGTGTCATTGGAGCGAGATGGACGTCACTGACTTATTACGATACTAGAACCCAGACCTTCTTCTTGCTCTGTCGAAACTCCAAGATGACAACGAGCATAGTGTAAAGGTGATTTCGAAGCTAAAGTATGACAGTGCAACCAAAATGCAATGGGGAAAAAAATTGCTAAAAAGTGAAACTTCATACATGCTGCTAACGTTTGAACTGATATTTTTTCTTGACATTAGTTCCCATTTAACTATTCTGGGCCAACTTTCCTACTTGAGCAGACATCCACTGGCTATTGCCAATGAATTTACGGACTCAGCTACATATCCTTTGGAGCTGGTGACAAATGCAGTAGTACGATCAGACATACCACCTGCCATTTCTACAGACGATCTGATTAATACCACCAAAGACGAAGCAATGCTATCGGATCTTAAAGACGCCATAGAGCAGGGCTACATTGGACAAAATCAAACACATTTGACTCCATACAATACATTCTTTAAGGACTTATGTGTTGATGACTCAGGAGTTATTCTACGAGGCGATCGCATTATACTGCCAGAACGTCTGCGTCAACAAGTAATTGCTATGGCTCATGAGGGACATCAAGGGATGATCAAAACGAAACAATTTCTGTGCAGTGCTGTTTGGTTTCCCGGCACTGATAGAGATGTGGAGACATGTGTCAGTTTGTGCTTAGTTTGCAATGCTGCCACAGATACATGACAACAAGAACCAATCAAGGTCACGGAGCTGCCATCGCAACCATGGGTTCAGTTGGCCCCCGATCTCTTTGGCCGAATAGCTGGAGGACAGGAATACCTGTTAGTGGTACAAGATCTGTATTTGCGATACCCAGCAGTAGAGATTGTACACTCGACTTCAGCACCAGCAATAATACCAGCGCTGGATCGGGTCCTCTCCATATTTGGTATCCCAGAGGGCATTGGATCTGACAATGGTCCAATATTCAATGGGCAACAATTCAAAGAATTTGCGAACTACTTGGGATTTCAACACACACACGCAAAATCTCATATGCACCATGGGCAAACGATATGGTGGAGAATTTTATGGCGAACCTAAAGAAAGTTCTGTAAACTGCAAATCATGAAGGGCAGAATTGGCGGCATGAGTTGCAGAGATTTCTCAGAGTCTATTGACCCACTCCACATTCGACAACAGGTTCGAGTCCAGCGGCTATTCTATTTAATGGCCGTCAATTTCGTCTTCCTATCAAGCGCAGTTGCGACAATCTGTGCAAGGAAAACATAATATGTGCTCAAGATGCCAAGCACAAACAAAGAATGAAGCAGAATGCCGACAAGAAAGCATACGTGAAACCAAGCAGTATCCAAATTGGGGACGGAGTTCTTTGAAGACAAAATCCTCGTCAAAAGGTAGGGACTCCGTATAATGAAGTGCCACTCCAAGTTACACAAATCAAGGGCAGCCTAGTATGGCTAGGCAATGGAGCAAGTCCCGCAACAAAACTTATGCTCATCTTCAGATCAGGGTAACACATTTGAAACCAAATTTGTTGCAATCAGAAAACAACCCTTTTCTTGAGAAAAAGTACACACTCGTTATCAAGTCATAGCTGCAATCGACAACTTCGAAACTGCTCCACTGATAACTTGAGCATAAGTCTAATAAAACACAGCCTGTATTTATAGTCTACTCCCTCCCTAACACCATGGCAGTATCATGTATCAGAAAGCCCATAGAATTAAAACACAAGTTGTGGTAATTTACAGAAACATTTCCCACATTGTGTTGAGATTTGATGAATTTCACATTAAACTCTTGATACAAAGATATCGCCGTGAAGATTCAACATCCATCTTCGATCCTTGCTGCTCTGGAACTGGGATGATTTTAAAAGTTTGTGGTTTGTGATTTTGTGCAAATTCCCCTTTGAAGCGTACACTGTTTTTGTTGCGTGATATAAAATCCTCTCCTATAGCAAATATACTTTCACTTGTTCACCATTAAAACATACTGTGTTTCCTCCTTCCAACTGGTCCTTCAAGGCAAGAAAATAATTATATTTTTTCACAATGCTAGAACATATACCTTTACAACAATTGGAGGAACCTTAGATGTATACACAGGGCAAATATCTTTAGACGAAACTTTTTCTATACATTCAGGCACCTTTTCGGAATCTGCATCAGGGCCACCGCATGGGATCAGCACTTTCACTTTATACAACTCTCTGTGTTCAGGCTAGAGCATTGACGCAAAGGAGCGTAAAAGAGTACCAGGCAATTGTGTATCAGCATCAAAACAAACCCAAGGCGCAGCAATTGAAATGTCTCCATTTTTCTGAAAAAGCACAGGAACTATGTCAAGCACAGAACAACTGTCTATATCACACAATTGGAAAACACCCTAAAAATAGCAAGTTTTGGACATAGATTACCACCTGCAAGCCAAACACGATTTTCCGGAGGCATGGCACATGGTTTACCAAAAACGGAGAGTTGCCCGAAAGAATCACAAATAGCAATAAACGGATGAACCATTCATGACTTATTTGGAAAAAACGGAAAATCAGCAAAAGATTTTCTGGAGACATGACACATGATTCATAATATGCATCGGATGAACCATTGTTGACATATTGAAAAAAAAAAACAGAAAATCGCTACTTTTGGACATAGGTAAATTGCCACCTGCAAGCCGAATGAGAGTTTTTCTAGATAAACAGGACTGCTATTGCCCTGAAGTTTGACAATGAAAAAATTGATATACTAATGGGATCTTGAAGTATTTTGAAAAAAAACCCTAAAAATGGCCATGTTTGGACATAAATTGCCACATGCAAGCCAAGCAAAAACATTTTTCAAAAGTTCCGGCTCCATGACTTTTCCTCAATTATGGATTGTCACTCTCACACCAAATTCCAGAAAACTTCATTCAGCAGTTATCAGGACGGACGAATGGACGGACGGACAGATCTCATTTTATGGTACTCGTCTGCTAAAGCGGGTGTCCAATAAGCCACGGCATTGCTTATTGGACTCCCGGTGCTCAGTTCTTATCCTGCTCCAGTAAAGCCTTTTTGAACATGCATGGGTCGCGGAGCGTAATCTAAAGTGTTGGGGGCAGATCATAGTTTGGATCCTTTGGGTAACACCCCTTAGTAGTCATAAAAGTAAAAACAATTTACTTTGCATAAAAGTGGGGGGGACCATGGACCCCCGGCACCCGACATGCATTTTCCTTTATGTATCCTCAAAAACTTGCAATCTGCATGAAATGAAACATTAACCTTCCACGAACTTGAAAACATGTTTTCATTAAAATGGACATCATAATTAATTATGCAGAAAGCGTAACTTACCCTCAGTATTAGCAAAACCAACAGTGAACGAAGCATTAAATCCAGGAGCATGTACGATTCCATTAGATACAAACTGTACCTTCACATTGCTAGCCTTTGCAGACACGACAAATGGATCCCGATAGCCACAATAGCCATCACCTTGTCCTATCTGAAAATTTAAGACATTTAAAGCAAACCTAACTAGCACATGTGCCAGCAATCAGCTAACACAATTCTGGCGCAAAAAATCTCTTTTGGAAAATTTTTAATTCTGAATTTCCACTTCAGCAAATGTCAAGAACCAGCAAAACCTAGGTGCACTCAAAGTGACGACAATGTCAATTGCAAGCGTTCAAATTTCACCATCTCTGCAGTGAAATTAGTCCCTGTGGGGAAAGGCTTTACTTCACAAAAGTATTCATCAAGTGGCCACTCAACTCAAGGAAACTTTTGTTGAGTAAAAAATGTGTATCTGTCTACCAAGCAAAGTCTTGCAGTAACTAGCACAGAAGAACAACACATAAAGCAGCAATATGGACACCACATGGTATCAGAGCATAGTTAAGCTTCATTGCAGGACAGCATTGCAGTGATGCCAGATATTATTGACGAACCATGTCACACACAATAACAGACACGCCAGCAGTCTAGTCCAAGCGTCCAGAGAATTTTCTAGAAAACGAAACAGTTCCACCACTACCCCTAAAACTTACATGAGCTTGATGGGTCCGGGTGTTATGTCTTGGACTGCCATGCTTTTCTACTGAAAAGAAGTATCTAGGATGGGGCAGTATGAAATAGCAGCGGCATACTAAGGATAGCTTACAGAAAGGTCTGCAATCCCAAATTCTACAGTCTGAATTTACAAAGCAGGAGAACTTTCGTCCTAAAAATAATTATTGCATCTTAGTGACTTTACCTCAAAAAAAATACTGGCAATAGGCCCACAGTGTTTCAAACAAACAGTTTTGTAACTAACATTATCTATAGAATATGCATTGTATCTTGTTTGAGATTTTTCTGCCTTCCTATGAACTTTGTCAATGTGCAGAAGGTCAACAGGTATCCCAAAAGCAAGTCTGGAGATGGTCGTGCATAGTGTTCTCCCCAAGTTTAACGGGATTGATGTGACTTGTCCATGAAAGAGAAGGCTAAACAGTTTTGGAAAAGAAGGAGGGAGGAGGGCAACAAATATGATGCCCTCTAAAAATCTAAGCCCACACTTCACGTTTAAAATAATAGAGACCCATGTTTCTTTACTTTGCCTATAGGCCTAGCCTAAGCTGGAAACGTACTTGAACATCAGGATCATCAAGCTAATGTTGCATTGAATATGGCATCAGTTTTATAAGACGGACTATTTCCACCTTGAAATAGTATGCAGGATGCTGCCGAGTTATGTCTCATTCTAGGCATACAGTATAGTGTATATGCAATGAAAACCTGCAGTGACATAATCATATTCATTGGTCTAATTGCATTTCCTTCTACTTTTCCAAAGAAGTTGCTACTTTCAAGTTACAATTTGATTTCTCAAATCTTGCTATTTCCACGTTGTAGTTAGATCCAGATCCAAAAAACAACAAAGAAAATCACATTTTCTGTGCTACTGCCAGTTTCTTGCAGCACCCTATAGGTGAACAGTCACCAGGCACACTAAACCTACAAGCCATACAGAAAGGACTCTACAAAATAGACTACACTCATTAAATGGCAATTACAAAG
>JAOBRC010518788.1:0-11448 GCA_027575255.1 Scolionema suvaense | reverse complement strand
TGATTTAAACGCGTTTACTATCAAGTTCTGATGCGTTTAAGATTAAGAAACCTTTAAAATCGCTGATTGGGTCACATATTTTATGTCATATATTCCGTTTTTTGTCAATGTTTGCTTGGATCATACGGACAACATGATTTATGTTATGACCCATGCCTTGTATCTTTGGAATTTATGTTCTTTAGCGTTGGGTGGCAATTTATGTCAATAACTTCTGTTTTCAGGGTTTTTTCAAAGTATTTCAAGAACTCTTTGTCAGTTTTTGTCATTTTAGAATAGGGTTAACAAATATTTCTGGAACACGTCATCAGAGGATTTTTCTGTTGGCTATAAATCTGCAGTGTGGTATTTGATGCATACGTAATTATGAGCTATGCACTGCATGTTCGAACACTGTCCCTCTCTCCATGTTAGTGGCTCTATTATTGAGAAACAGGTAATCATCATTGTTATTCCATATGGCCAGTTATGCCTCTAGCTGGGTTTGAGTTGTCATGGTGTAGAAATCCTTTAGCTGGAGTTACTAGGTTCCGTTTACTTGTTGTTGTAAAAATCAAGTTAGTCATATGCACCTGCCTGTAAAATGCATTATGATGATATTTTCACTTCCTTTCAGGGGATGTCAGCCTGTTGCAAATAGTATTATGGTGTTTCGACTGTTCACTAACTTGTTCATTCATCCTCAGGGTCTACACTACATGCAAAGCAGTAGGAGCGAGGTATAACATCAGACTTAGAAGGTTTCAATAGTACATTTAATTGAACTTTGTTGTTTAAGTGCTGCTTTGTCATTTTCAATAGCTGGGCTGCTGTTACGTCCAACTCTAGTTTCTGAGAAATGAATGAATTCATTCTCTATTGGATCTTCAGTCGGTCATCACCTGGTTCTGCGATTGAGTTTACTTTGTGTGGTTAATTTTTTTCACCGCGTTGGCGGATACCATGTCATGGATTTATTCATTTGGTGGACAGGCTGTCCTATCATGGTGTCTAATGCCTACTTGAACACATTTTTTAAGACTAGTCAATATTTCTGTTGACAAGAATAGCGGCTGTACAGTGGACGCAACCCATGAAGGTTATTTCTTTAGTTATCTGTGAGAGTTAGAGAGTTAGCCTGGTCCCCACCTGAAGACATGATATGAAAATTGCGATGTGGCATGCAACTTGCCAGGTAGACATGGGAGTGGGGTCAGCCAAGTCATGTCTCGAAATTATCAGATTTAATTGACAGCTGCAGTTTCGAAGACATGACTTGAGAATGAAAAATTTTCAATCTTATGTTGTGTCGACCATCCAGATTTCATTGTTCGCGGGTAGATTTATGTATCAGCACAGTATTTGCCACCTGCTCTTCAATCTAGCAAAGCAAGAAGAGAAGGTAGTCAAAGGTAGTCAAATGCGGAGGGAACGTGCAGAGCTTGTTTTTGAGCACAATATACCAAAGCAATGTCTAGGGTATGGAGCCAGGGATGTGACAGTGCTTGGGCTTGAAAGAAACCTATTCACATTGTCTGACTGGTAAGAAATTTGTTCTCCAATTACGCGGTTAATTTAATGCACGTTGCATCTCTTATTCGGACAAGAATTGTTTCAGAAGCATTTTACATCTAATCATAAGTATTTTGTAATTATAGAGTACCTATATATTTACTAAAAGGAAGAAGATTATCAAGTGCATGCTTCAACTTGGAGACAATTCTCAGAACGACTGTATAATAGGATAGGATAGTATAATAGGAAGACCTTTTTTTATGTCATATGTTTTGTTTTATATATACGGTAATTTCCGGTGTATAAGCCGCTCCACAGATAAGCCACACGTGCCCAAAACTGTCTCAAAGCAGCGAGATGTGATCACATAAGCATGGTGTCTACCCCCTAGTTTTAGGGGGACCTAATCGATATGCCTGTATATGTTGAAGCAGGGGGCTCCACAGTTTCTGAAAATTGGGGTAGGGGGGACCTACTGTGAAGGGGGGACCTAAGTTCCTTAGGGGCGAGCTACAGTTTTTAAGCACTGAAGATTTCTGCGTCTTGTCATTGATAGACATAGAATACGTGTATGGCATAACAAGAAATTTTCATCAATGCATCAATAATAGGTGGGCATTTGATAAGATGTGAAACAGTAAGTAGCCCACATCCAAATAGTGTCTCCTTGTTGTGAATGCATGAAATAAGAGGACCTAAGGATTCATATGTTTAACACTCGTACAGTTCTAATTGTTTCATTTAGATCTCTTAGCTAGTAGATTATGATACTTGTATGAACAATTTTTTCATGTTTACTTCCCGTTGTTCTCTTCCTAGTATGATACCACTGAAAAATAACAGGTGGCCTTCGTATGCCTGCCTATTAGTCTAATATGGTTTGATGATGTTCTGACATTTCATTCTTGTTGCACATGTTCAAAGATGATATGTCCACAAATGGGGCCAATCGCACTTCTCATGATACTTTTAAAGCTTAAAGCTTGTACTGAAATGCCGTGCTTTGATGTGACCTAAAATATTTGTCATGTGGCTTCATTACTTCATGTTTAAAATTGGAATGGTTGTACGTAGTGAAGATATTTCTGATGTTTGAAACATTTAAGGATGCATCCTAGACTGATATAGCGATCATTTGAACGTGGTCTAAGAAATTGCCTTCATTACCTGCTGTCTAGTGACGCTAAAAAAGTGGTTTAGTGCCTTAGCATAGCAGTACAATAACGCATTGCCTGCAGGGTTTGTTGTTTGACAAGGATGGTCCAAATATTTGTGCGTGATACTCGTAGCACATGTTCAAAGCTGATAAAGTTGAATTTGACCTATCATATTTCTCATGATTGCATAAAAATGGGAGTAACCTTACTCATTTCTGGATGTTCCACTCATGTTGCAATGGTTGAAAACTAGAAATACATTATGTTATGCTATGTCACGTTATGTGTTATGGTTACTAAAACTGACGTGGCTTGACCAATGCCCAAGGTAAGGGGGACCTGGTTAGGGGGGACCTACATATAAGGGGGGACCTAAATTTTTAGAGGGGAAACCTGATACCCTCATAGACACCATGATGAGCCGCAATGTTTTTGGCATATGCGGCTTATATGCTGGTGCTGCATATGTACAGGTGTGGCTTATCTACCACTTTCTGGCAATCGTATTTCAGTTCAAACGGCTTTCTAGCGATCACATTTTATGTAGCTCATACGGCTTTCTTTGGTATTCTTTTAGTTAAACGGATTTCTAGCTATCCTATGTTTTAGATCGAGCGGCTTTCTAACGATCGTATTTTGTTTGTTTGAATGGCTTTCTAACGATTGTATTTTTTTATTCAAACAGCTTTCTGGCGATAATATTTTCAGTTCAAACAGCTTTCTAGCGATCTTATTTTTTAGTTCAAACTCCTTTGTAGTGATCATATTTTCTTAGTTCAAACAGCTTTTTAGCGATCATATTTTTTAGGTCAAAAGCCTTTCTAGCGATCAAATTTTTTTAGATCGAGTAGCTGTCTAGCGATCGAACCTTTTTAGTTCAAACGGCTTCCTAACTATCATATCTTTTTTAGTTCTAATGGCTTTCTTGCGATCATATTTTTTAGTTCAAACGCCTTTCTAGCAATCAAATTTTTTTAGATCGAGCGGCTTTATAGCGATCGTGTTTTTTAATTCAAACGCCTTTCTAGCGATCAATTTTTTTTTGATCGAGTGGCTTTCTAGCGATCGTACCTTTTTAGTTCGAACAACTTTCTAGCTATGGTATTTTTTTCAGTTCAAATGGCTTTCTAGCTATCGTATTTTTTTTAGTTCAAATGGCTTTCTAGCTATCATATTTTTTTAGTTGAAACACCTTTCTAGCTATGGTATTTTTAGTTCAAACGCCTTTTTAGCGGTCGTATTTTTTTGATATCCAGTAGTTACGCTTGTCATCTACTGTCATGTTTTTTGGCTCCTTTGTCGAGAAATCATGTTGCCTGGTGAAACCTTAACAAACGCTTTACAACTTCCTAAGTTACAGTGAAGTGGTGTTTTTAATGCCAATGCGAAAACATTTCTTCACCGGAAATTACGTTAAGCATATTGAGCCAAATTTACCCTATGCTTATGAAAAAAACATTTAAGTGTAGTGTTATGCCAGGAATAATGCTAATGAACCATTGAAAAACCTTTGCAGATTGATTCTTTTTGATTGAGGTTATTTATTCCAAATTTGCAAAACCTACTTATTCATTACCGAAACTACGTCGTAGCCACGGAAGCACGCGTTTCTTGACCAGAGCTATGCGACTTTTGCATTGCATTGTATTGTACTTATTTTCAGTCTATCAACGCTATACGAATATTTACATCATTTACCTCCTCTTACAGGGCTTATTTTAGCCCCATGTTGCTATCGACTATCGAACGCGATGGCTTCCCCTCAAGGTTCAAAACAAGAAGAACCTTTGAAAAACATGAAGAAACTAAATGAAAATGGATTTTTACGAGGACATACGAACGAAATAATAAGGAACACTAAAATAGAAGGAAGATTGCATCAGACGAGCCGCTTACTGCTAAGTATTTTCGAGCGACAACTCAGCGCATAAGCCGCACTGGAAGATAAGCCGCATGAACCTTAGAAGTTGTTAAAATTTACACATAGGCCACTGCTTATACGCTGGAAATTACGGTACATGCATATTTTTGCAAAGGGGGACTTGAATACATAGATTGGGGGTTTTTTTTTCTTGTTTTAAAATAAGGGGGAGTTTGATTCAAGGGCAGCAAAGATTCTCTCAATATTTTTTTTAAGGGGGGAGCTTACTTAATAAGTTTATAATCAAAACTACACTCCAAACACATGCAGCTATGAAGTGAGCTAATGCTATATTACATAGACAAAATATTTCATTGTATACTAGCACATGTCATACATTCTAACCTGTATGATCCAAAACCTGGAGATTTTCTTAGTTAGTGATTCCAGAAGATTCCAAAAATGTTGAAAATTGAGTCTTCAAGAATGCTGAAAAATGTGATTCCCAAGACCGTTTTCGAACCAATTTTACGAACTGTTATTCAGAAAAATTAATGCTTAAATTGAACTTTAACAAATATGGACACGAAAATGTTCCCATAAATTGATTTTAGGTGCACCAAAAAGAAATGCATGAAAAAGAAGAAACATCAAAAGCTACAAATAAGTTTTGTATTTTGTTTGTGTCTATGTAAGAACATTAAAACGATCCACCACTATTCCAGCAACTGCCATTGCTCTCATCTATCTGATGCACAATTGTGGCGGAGCATGTGCAGTTTCTTCATTTTTTTTACTCATTCACTCTACTCGTGTTTGACCAAAAGGAGTTTAAAGTATGTAATAAAAAGGCAATTCTGTTATACATACTTGCATGAAGCTGTGCATTCAAATTCATTGTTGGAATATCATGTAGAAGAGCTGTCAATTTCTTCTTCAAAGATAATAGAGGACAGTAGAATGAAATTGTGCAACTGGTCAATGTCACAAAATCTGAACCAATCAACTTTTGACTGTAATTCACATGCCTTCTATGGCAGTTCAGGAAGTTCCTTGTTCATTCTTCAGACATAGGGAATCTTCCTTGCTTGTTATGTTAAATCTGGTACAAATTATTGGATAGTATGTGGCATGTTAGAAAGAGCAATAAATTTTGATCGATTATGATATGTATCTTATTTTCTGCTTATCACCCTCTTATTGGCCTCCCGCTTCAGCGGAATAGTCCTAAAAAATGTTATGAGCCATTTGCCATGTCCCCCAACTGTCTCGTTTGGCTTGCAGGTGGCAATTTACGCCAAAAAAAATGACGTTTTCATGTTTTTCCGAATAAGTTAAGAAAGATTAATTCTATTCTTGTCATTTATTAGTGTGAATATTAGGGGACAACAACTCTATGCATGTTTTGAACCATATGCCCATGTATCCTGCCTATGTGGTTTGGCTTGCAGGTGGCAATTTACTCCCAAAATGGTTGTTTTGGAGGGTTTTTTCCAAATGTATCATGAACGGTCCATCCGTTTTTGTCAGTTTCGGTTTGATTCATAGGAGCCTTTCTGCGTACGTTATGAACTATGTTCCTTGTCCGAGGAAGATCTCATTAGGCTTGCAGGTGGTAATGTATGTCAGAAAATGGCTATTTTCAGGGCTTTTGCGAATGTGTCAACAAGGTGTGTTAAGCTTTCGTTTTTGCCATGGATCTAGGGGCAACAAGTCATACGTTATGACCCATTCTTTGTATCATGGGAATATGTTGTTGTTCAGCATGCTGGTGGCAATTTATCTCAATAATGGCTGTTTTAGGGTTTTTTGATAATGCATCAAGAACGCCTGTTGGCGTTTTTGTTATCTGTGGTGCAAATCCTATGTCTTCCATGTTATTCTCTTCTTTGATATGACGCGGAGATTCTCAATTAAGTTTACGGGAGTCCACTAATTATGTGACTTGTTGATATGACACAGAGATTCTCAATTAAGTTTGCGGGAGTCCACTAATTATGCGATTTGTTGGCTCTGCTTGTTGTGAAAATGATTTATATGACTTACATAAAAACATAAATTTGATTTTCTAGTTAAGAATATGTACCATAATGAGACCTCTCTTTCATTTCTTGCCTTTAGATACTTTCTGATATGGTCCCTCTGTTTGAAGTGACCAACAAAAGTTTAAGAATAGCTATTGCAAGCTGCCTGGTGAAGTAGGTCAAGTGGTTTTTAATAGTACTCATTAATACCGCTGTCAGTTTCTTGTCATGCACATGCATGTTTGACTTAGCATCAGTTTTCATACACATAGATACAGATAAACAAATGGTTTTCTTTGCAGACCACAACTTTTGGAAAGGTCATATTTACAATTATCCTGCTAGGATACAGTTAACCAAAACTTGCGAAAATGCAAGGATGAGTTTTTTCAGCATGTTTTTAAGATGAACAAATTGTTTTGGGGGTACCTGAAATCTGATCTAGACCATCGAGAAGAGCTATGGGGGCGTGTCAGAAGGGTCTTGAGACAGGAGTCTCAAAAAAGTAGTTATAACCCTAAACATATTCAGTGCGACAGGATATCGAAAAATCCCTGAAGTTCAAGAAAAAAAATTCAAAGAATTTACTACTTTCGCAGCCACCAATTGACGCTGTGGCCGGGCGACTTGTTTGGCTGAAATTGGTTCAAAATTTAATGTTCTTTCCATTGCATCTAGTGGTTTTGTCTACAACATGCAGAAGTGCTTAACATTGGGCTGTGAAGATTGGTGCTACAAATTAGTCTCGAAAAGAGAGTACTCGTTCCCTGCACGCAACGTGTTACAGGCCTAAACGTACCCCATCTTTGTTTTTTTTCTGACTACTCCAGTCCATATTTTCGTAGGTTTGAACTTTTGACTGGTCTAGGAAAACTGACGAAATTGGGCATCTGTTCTCCTGGGTTTGGTAACAGAGCTTCCCCTGGCAGTAAATTGCGCTGCTTTTGATGCAGATTGAAGCATTTGTTCTAGGAAGGGTGTAGTAGCCAAAAAAGTGCTGTATCTTCCTATCCAAATTTGGTATGGGGTTAGTACTAGGTTTATTGAGCAGAACATTCTGGCATAGCCATTTTTCAAAGATTTGGTCCCTGCCCCAGGAACACTATTTTCCCCAAAACAGACATTTTCTTAATAAAAAATTAATTACTGAAGGAACTAATGTGACTGCAGAGTAAGCACCTGGGGGTACTAGAAAGTGTGTAAGTTATAGACAAAAGGGTGAGTGATTCAGATTTTGTGGCACTGGGATTGATTGACTTCTGAAATTTTCAAAATGTGATTTTTTTCATCTAAAATTTTGAATAACTTTTGTTCTCCTGAATAAAACTCAATCAAATTTGATATCCAAACTTAAATGATCAGTAAGACAATTTAGACAAAACTGCAGGTCTCTAGCTGGCTTAGAACAAACCTGGCCCTCATTTTGATGGCAACTTTACCGCTTTATGCAGTTTTCAGACACTTGTAACCCAAACATTAGCCTTAACTTCCTTGAATCTGGTTCGAACTTCCCGTATGCATTCCTACCTTTTGTTCGCGTCCGAGAATGTCTTCCTATTAAAAGAAATGGATTTTTAGTTGTAATTTTTCATGCTTTTTACAAATCTAGGATGGGGTACATTTTGGCCTGTAACTGTTTTAGAGAGAGTGTCAGAGGATGTGACCTCTTTTTGTGAGATTCCCAACCAAAGAATCTGCAGAAAAGCTCTCTCTGACTTCTCAAATGGTCTAGATCAGATTTTAGTTCCCCCCTAAAGCAATGTTTTACCTCAAAATACAAGTCTGTTTTGTACATTTTCGATTAACCCTATTTTATTAAAACCTAAACCACTGAATCAATTGCTACTAAACTTTGTGACTTTGTACTAAACTTTTCCCAAAATTTATTAAGAAATCGATTTCTGCAAAAAAATTATGTGACGCCATTTCCGAGGCAAGGTGAAAAATTTTCGAAAAATTGAAATTTCAAAAAAATTTTTTTTTTCGTTTCCATGCATGTTTTTGGTGTTTTGGCATCTATTACGTTTCTGAACATTTATGTTGAGTCAGCTTTAATTTAAAGCACTTTACAGTTTTCCGGTCATAAAGTACCTTTAGTGTTCAGTCCCAGACCCCCAACAAGCACGTGACCAATGGGATGAATACAAAAACAAACTCATATCTTCGAACTAACTACCAAGTTTCGTCCCAAAAGGGTAAGAAATTTGGAAGTTATTAACGTTTTTCAAGGGGGGACAAACAATGACCCCCTCCGCCCCCGGGAAACTGTGGCACTTGGATAGCCCAGGTATAGTAGGCTTAAGCATACCCTCAAGGCAAAGCTGTAACTTGTGGATCGTGGATATACTCTTTTATGTCATTGATATCATCGACGCCCATACTTGATGATCTTGTACCTACAGATGGCATAATGGCAACCTGCGAGAAGAAACAAGCCATTGCTATTGATTTGCTTTTGTGTGTAAATATCCATACAGATCATTGTGAAAGAAGACCTGGAAAAACATGGTTACCATTCATCAAGAGACATAGGAAATTATCCTTGGGATAGTATCTCACACAATAAACCAGATATAATAAAGTTCTGTGTTACAATCAGGCTGCATCACGAAAAGAGTGCTACATTCTAGGAGCAGCTTCAGGCATGACTGACTGCTCAGTTAAGTCCAATTAAGTCCATTTTTATGTCCAACTTCGCAATGTGCACAGGACTCAGTATATTGTGTCTCACATTTGCACTGTCGTCATCCATTTTGCTGAGTGTCTATGCTTTTTCATTTTAGCTTTTGTGTGCGATGCAGGCAAGATGCCTCCAGTTTTGATGATCAAGTTGGAATTTGTATGGTGCTGAATGCTGTAAGTTTTGATACCTTAGTTCTTTCCTTATGGCCTAATGATCAGGACAGTTTTGAAACTGAACTTTGGCAGGATAACGGGTTGAAGTTTATGAAAAGGTTGGAGGCAGAGTTATATTGACTGAGAACTTCAATAGTACAAAATTATGGAGAATTTAGATATGGACTTAACTAGGATCTGAAGCATCACAACAACTCAGAGTGAGAGCACCACATCTTGCAAGAAAGTATACATAGAATTTGAATTCAGATCTTGATGTAGAGGCCTGGCAAATCACCAAAGTTGGTCGCTCCTCTCCTCTCCACACAAAGCTTCTGAGAAATTACTGAATCTTCTACCCGTCTCAATCTTTCACGCTAACCAGCTGGGGAGGTTAGCACAGTTGGTAATCGACAAATTAAACACGTAGGTATGACCCTCAATCTGTAGCCCCTGTTGTCCCTTTGGCCTTCTTCTGTAATTACAATTAGTGTTTCTGCTTTGTCAGATGTATTTTTGATTATTGATTTGGTGTAATAATTAACGATTAGATAGTCTCGGCATGTGTGTAAACAGTTGTAACTTTGTTTAGTTGAAGGCTTTTTACGTTCTATTCTAGCTTGAGAATAGTGACTGAAACACCGAAACATGCCGCTATGTTTAAAAATGATTGTTTTGTTTTTATAAATTACATCAGGATTTTTGTTCCTGCCAAACTTTCATAACGGTTGGTAATGCAGCTAACTTGTAATCTTCGAGCGCTCGCTCCATTGTTGGCCTCCCCAGAATCTTAGTAAGTTTGATGATACACCATTTCTTGGAGTAATGCATCCAGTTGACTTGGCACATGCGTTCATTTCAACTAGCTTTGGCAGTGTTGCTGCCGGACCTTGACAACCTTGAAAAACTTAGAAAAGCTTTAAATTGGATGAGGTGGCCTTGAAAACCTTAAAAGTGAAGTGTTCTCGTAGAAAACCTTGAATTTGGGGTAGTTTTAATTTTGAATTTTGTCCGGAACATGTGTTAGATAGTTGTTTGTTGATGCTTTGTAGTTGCCTTTGTAAGCCTGTGTCACTGTGCATCCTAGATACGCACTTTGATTGGTTTGTTAAGTGTTTGTAGCTATGTCATAGGGAGCGAGCTTGCGAGATATGTAGCGAGAGGATTAAGAGAGCATGTGTAGCGATCGGACTGAATCACATAATTGTCATTGTAAATATTATACAAAGCTTTAGTGATTGAAATGGAAATAACCTCTGAGTTAGAGAATTGATTAGTTTACATTATTGTAGACTTGTGCAGTAGGGAGCACTTGGCAGGCCTCGATATAACGGCCCGACACCCGACAAATGTCGGGCAGTTCCATTGATTTGTCAGGCAGCTTTCAGGCACACCCGACAAAATGTTGGGAGGGCTGAATGTTCAGAGTGCATGAAAATTATTACAAAAGCAGTCATTTGCTCGATGTCTGCGACACGATCTCTCCGGCTGAATACCATTTCTGAGCTATTCTGTTCTGTTCCCCATTCACTCGTTCCTTCTCCACCGCATCATAGTTATATTAACTATGACCGCATAGACTATTAAACTTGCGTGACAATCGAATTGCCTGATACGACAGGAAACCTGTACATTGTCATTCGCTTGTGTATGAGCTAATCACTATCGGATGATGTCTGCTGTGATTGGTATCAGATGTATTTCTGATATGATCGGCAGCATCGAGCAGGAGGACCTCTGTGAATAAGAGACGATTGAAGTTGGTTGTAAAACGAGTTAAATTAACGGGCAGAGTTTGCATTCTAGCTACGTGTTGAGAGTATTTACATTAAGGTCAGAAACTTTCGCGGGATGACACTTTCGTAAATCAGCCAAGCCGCGAAAATTTTACATAGCAAACATTAAAATGTATATAAATCATACAATCATAGTATTTCAGGCTCCGGATGTCCGCTTGTGTTTGCTCTTATTTTTGCGTTATTAGCCTAGAGAGTGCTTGTGAAAAAACTAGTGTGTAATTCTACTGATTTCTGATCAAGCAAAAAATATCATCCATTCATGTACCATGACAGCCAGA